>PVIH01005266.1:0-104324 GCA_004025045.1 Sigmodon hispidus
GCCTACAGAATGGGAAAAGATTTTCACCAACCCTACAAGTGACAGAAGACTGATCTCTAAGGTATATAAAGAGCTCAAGAATTTAGATCCCAAAACCTTGAATAACCCTATCAAAAAATGGGGTTCAGATCTAAAAAGGGAATTCTCAGCAGAGGAACTACGAATGGCTGAAAGGCACCTGAAAATGTGCTCTTCATCTCTAGCCATCAGAGAAATGCAAATCAAAACAACTTTGAGATACCACCTAACACCTGTAAGATTGGCTAAGATAAAAGGCACAGATGACAGCCTATGCTGGACAGGATGTGGAGCAAGGGGAACACTCCTCCATTGTTGGTGGGATTGTAAGCTTGTTCAGCCACTTTGGAATACAATATGGAGGTTTCTCAGAAAATTGAGAATCAATCTCCTCAAGGACCCAGCAATACCACTTCTGGGTGTATACCCTAAAGAGGCACATTCACACTCCAAATGTATTAGCTCAACTATGTTCACAGCAGCATTATTTGTAATAGCAAGAACCTGGAAACAACCTAGATGTCCCTGAACTGAAGAATGGATTAACAAACTGTGGTACATCTACACAATGGAATACTTCTCAGCAGTAAGAAAAAATGATATCCTAAAATTCACAGGCAAATGGATGAATTTGGAGAATATCCTCCTGAGCAAGGTATCACAAACTCAGAGAGATAAGCAGGGGATGTACTCACTCATTAGTGGTCTCTAAACAAACAAACAAGAAAAAAAGCCAAACATGCCCAAGCAGCAAACCACAACCACTGAACAGCTTGGGATCAGAATCACCCTGGACTGACCCTTCAAACCCCAGTCCATCTATAGGAACACCTGACTCACTCTTGAGGGAAGGGGGACAAAACTGGATTTGGCCGGGAGTGAAGACTGATCCAAGCATTGTTGGGCCAGTGTGACCATAGGACTGTCTGCTCCCTGCCAAGGGAGGGGATGGGGAGTTGCAGAGAAGAAAAATGACCAGATGTGGTGGGAGGGGGAAGAGACCTTGAATAAGGATATACAGGGATGGAAAAAAAAAATTCAGAGGGAAAGCTGAACACAAAGAAAATATTTGTGTAGCAATCTTATTTGCATTTCCACCCTTGATAAGCCATGCTTGTGATTATTATCCTCTGTATAGTTATTGTTAACTCTTCTGCATTTTTAAATTCTTTTTACTGTTTTTTTGATAAATACAAAATAAAGAAGAAAAAAAATGAAAGATTAAATGTCCTTTTCCCTTTCTCCTCAAACTTTGCCCTTTGCTGTTATTTTTGTGATATATATACATACATATATAATACATGTATGTATGTGTATATATGAGATAGAGATTTTTAATTATTAATAATTATATATACTTACTTTCATATTTGTATTTATGGATAGTTTTCTTCTTTCTACATGAGACTTGTATCTCTAAAAATATAGATACTTGAGAAATAAAAATGTAATATAAAAAAAAAAAGAATACTGAGAAATTTGACAGTGGAGGCCTCGCTTCTGAGTTTTCCGAGGGTAACTAGACTCTTACCAGAAACAGGATGAGGGGCCATTCATGTGATATTTTATCAAAGACTCTGTCTGTTACCTCAGAACTTTAAAAACATTGAATTTAAGAGTAAAGGAGAAATAACACTTAAGTCTACTGATAATATATATGGCATAACTCTTTCTTTGAAGAAATTTACAATATAATCAACAGAAATCTTTGTGTATGGGATTTTATTTTAAATTATGTGTGTATATGTCTTTCTGTCTGTCTGTCTCTTTCTCTATTTCTCTCTGTCTCTCTGTCTCTCTGTCTCTCTCTCTCTCTCTCTCTCTGCCCATTGAGGGGAGAAGCTTCAGATTCCTTTGAGCTGGAGTCACAGATGCACACAGGTCACAAAGAGGATGCTGTGTACTCTACTCAAGTCCTCTGAAGACTGCTACCCTCATCCACTGACTTAGTATCTCCAGCCCCCTGTAAGGTTTGTTTATTTTGTGTTGCTTTTAATTTTAAAGGAGATCACAGAAAAATATCACTTTCAGAAGAAACTTTGGGCTTTTTCATATCATTGTTATCATTAAAGGATATGGTAATTTTAAAGGTTGAACTAACTACATTTTGCATCATGAAGTAGCCATGAGCCTATGGAAATTAGTGATTAGAATGTGATGTTTTAAATTACAAAGGTCCCAAATAGGCTCATATATATGAACATTTGTTCACAAGTTGGTGAGAAAGTCATCAACACATACTTATACCCTCCCCCAAACTTCAGCAGCAATAATAGCCAAAGTGTGACTTTTGGCGGATATGAACAATGCTCTAGATTGTCAATTCTGTTTAGTTTTCTATTCTTCTGTTTTTTTGAATTCCAAATAGGTTGATTGATCTTGCTACTGTGGATTGTGTGTGTGTGTGTGAGAGAGAGTGTGTGTGTGTGTGTGTGTGTGAGGGGTGACTAGGAGTAAACTACAATCAAGAAGACTTTAATTCTGGGAAAATAGGTCATTGTTGTGACAATCCCCATTTATTTTTCATTACCATTTTCAGTTGATGAAAATGACAGGCAAGTATTGACTCTCCTTACAGTTTATTCAAACAGACTGAAGAGTCTTAGTCTTAGTCACTTATTAAAAGTCTGTGGCATTTTTCTTAATTTCCATAACTACCATTTAGTTTTGCTGGTGCAGTTATGAAGAACTGTATGCTAAACTTGGTAAACAAAAAAGGCATCTGAAAAATATTTTCCATAGTTTTTCAGAAGCTTTTACATGGTACTCTTCTAATGAGAAAAAAAAAAAAAAACTTCAGAGAGCTTTCTAGAGGATATTCCAACAGCTGTATCCATTGTTATGCTACACGGAACAGTAGCCTTTCAAGGGTTGCTCAGAAGGAAAGCATTTATAAAATTCACTGTCTTAGCACTACTTTTATTAAGATCCTACCTATTTTCAGAGAATTAGTGTAGGCACTTTTCCATCTATAGTAAAGCATTAGCATCTGGGCATTCTTTGAGCACACTTAGAAGGAATAATTTCCTATCCAATAATGGTATTATATAGGAAAGGTAAATACATTTGTGAGAACTGACCTAATTAATGTAACAGAAAATCTGCCACCTTTGAAGTAAAATATTCTGAGTATTTTAGCATTTTGGTATTAGTGAAATGACTGATACCTTGAAAAGGTTCTGCAGTTTTTAGAAGTATACTAGAATATAGATTAAAAATTAGGGATTGGGAAAAGCAACTGTTTTATTTATTCCCATTCTTCTACCATACAAATGAAGAGGACTGTCATAGCCCTAAAAATACCTTATCAGTTGACTATTATTAATTGATTTTTAAAGTTGTTTTGCTCTAGAATAGATATTTCACCAAATCTATATTCAGGTTCAGAGATAGAAGAGTAAAATTTATCTGCTTTCTATTCAGACATTTAAAAAAAATCTGTGAAATTAGGTATCAAAACCACATTGTAATTTTAAAATAAAGTTCATAATAATGAGAAATCTGGACATTTGGTTTGTCCAAAGAATTCTCATTGCTGGTGACATTTAAACTCAAGATGTTATTTTCTGATTATAAAGAAGGTTTTTTTGGTTGTTATTTTTTTTAGGTGCAAACAATGTTTTCATTTTTAACATTTCTCTCCCTCTTTTCTCTTTTCTTCTTCCTTTAACTTGCAAATCAATGTTCGCCAAGAATCTTTCAGTGGATTTTCTCTTCTGCAAGGCAAAGTCCTTAATCAAATTTGCTTGTTTTTCCTTCTTACTCTATTCTCCATGGAGACAACAAGTTCTTGCTTGCAATTGTCAGATGGCAAGTATTGACAATGGATGCACACAGAGTGTTTGGGAACAGTCTCAAAGCCAGAATACTTCATGATGAATAATACCTGTTGGGTGAGTTCATGCTGGAGACAGAAGGAGGTGCTTCTCAAGGCAGCACAATAGCATTGCCAGGCGCTCTTGTCATTACAAATTATTTCTTTTAGAAAGCCTCATGGGAATTGATGGTACCCAGGTGAAAACATCCTGTAAAATCTTGAAGAATAATTTAATCTCTAAAAGGGTTCACTGGGAACCTCTCTAGGCATTTATTTATTACTTAATATTATTGAGGTACAACTTTATTTTTCTTGTAAAATGGAAGACAAGTTTTAGAAATGAGCATTTATGTTTTGTCTTCCACACATTATGTTTTTTTTTCTCAGTTTCTTCTGCTAATTACCTGTAGACATTTTGTTTTATGGCTTTTTTTGTAAACACTATTATAATATGGCTCTTTTGGGTTTGCCTACTGTAGGCATATGACCAATCCTCTGACCACAACATGATTTGATATAAAGTCTGAGGATACCTCACGCTTATGAGAAGGTTGTTAATTCATATACTAAGACTTTCTGGGGGAGAACCAGGCAGATATTCCTATCAACCTGGAACTACTTGAACAGATGGTACCATGTTTTCTGCTGCATTTTGTTGTTGACTATTGTATAGGGAGTGTTCTGTGTACTGTCACCGATACTAAGAGTTCTCCGCTGTCACCAGAGTCCTCAGTTGAAGTCCTATAGAGGAGCCATAGCTATGTATTCTGCTGATTATTTTTCTCTGTTGTCTAACTATGTAGCTCTC
The DNA here is from genome assembly GCA_004025045.1 of Sigmodon hispidus. Lineage (NCBI taxonomy): Eukaryota > Metazoa > Chordata > Mammalia > Rodentia > Cricetidae > Sigmodon > Sigmodon hispidus. Next base: position 4,644 of record PVIH01005266.1, read on the forward strand.
CTGTTCTGCAGACAGGTATTGTCCTCTCTCCTATCATAATGCCTATATAATTCTTTGGTTCTCACCATTCTTTTCTAACTCCTTACCTTCATGGCTTTTTGTTTGGCCTTGTCTCCTAGGTTGTTCGTACTTTATTTAGAGGGGTTCCCCTTGTGCAGAATAGTTTGGCCTCTAGACACATCCCCCTCCTTTATACCTGAGCTCTCTTTTCCTCACTGGATGGTCAGGAACAACATTGAGTTCATTGGTCAGCAGTTCACGTTGTTGCTGAGTCACACTTTTCCTTCTGGATTCCATCCCATGCTGCCATTTCACCAGACCTCATCCTTTAATTAGACTGATAGGACCGTAACCATGACAATGGTCTTCAGCAGTCAAGTTACTTGAATAAGAAAGGATAGATTGAAGAAAATGAGGCCACAACAGTTGGTAAACTTGGAATAGTAGAGGTCTTTTCCTGACTTTGAAAATCTGTATTTTCAGTGAGTTTTGGGAATACAATCATCATTCAAGTGGAGAAAAGACAAGAAGACTGTTTAAAAAGCATAGTACTTCTAGAGAATTTTGCAGAGAGGGAGAAAAAGGGAGGGAAGGACAGAGAGAGAGAGAGAGAGAGAGAGAGAGAGAGAGAGAGAGAGAGAGAGAGAGAGAGAGAGGGAGAGGGAGAGAGAGCTCTATTGCAAAGGTAGTGGCTTTGAGTACTAAGTAATAAAAGGAAGATGTGATTCATAACACAGGTGGAAGGGTTGGCCTTAGAGGGGAGCATGAATCATTCATCCGCTGCAATAGTCTGGAAGGCAGAAGAAAAAGGGGAATAGGGACAGATGGTGATTTTGTGGTAAACACTAGAGGAATTCTCTTCTGATTACTTCTATTTTCACAGTGAAATGAAAAGGAAGTCACTAGTGTATACTTACGCAGAAGGTGTATAGTTTATGCAATCATTTGAGTTAAAGCTTTCCCAATTCTCCCCTTTGAAGGTCAGAATTCTTAGCGTTAGAAGTTGTTTCACATAATGTGGGGAAGATGCACTTGAATCACTTGGGTCCAAATGAGATATGACTAATGACTGAACACCTGGAGCAGACCCGAAGTTTAAACATTTACATTTTTATTATTGAAATAATTGGGCATTGTTCATCAAATTCAAAGCATGTGCTTCTCTTAAAAAAGAAAATGCCCAGGTTGCTTAGTTACACTAGGTCTGTATTCCAACAGAACATCAGTAGGGATGAAATTGAATAACAGGGTCCTTTTGGGCAAGTCGCTGCAGCGTGTTTCAGTCTCTAGTACCCTCATTGTTATCTTATGTCTGGCTTGGATAATTCCTTTATATTAGATTTCTGACATCTACTAAAAAAAAAAAGAATGAAACAAAGGCTTTGCTCCCATTCAGGCGTTATTTGTGGTGTAATTCTTTTAAATGGTGACTCCTGGCTGCAGTGCGATTCTTCCTTTGACAGTCATAGTGAACTGAATAACTAGAGAATATGCCTAAGAGGGTCACTCTCATAGGTTGATTTCCAATTTCTATCCTGCAATTGACACTACTTTCCTTCTGAGCACCTAAGGACATGTATCTTATGTCTGTCTGTTTGGAAATAGGGTGTTTTCAGAGGAAGGGATATTACTGAGTTATCCCAAAGTCTAAGTCTAGCAGTTAACATTTATTTAACAGTGATGCAGGTAGACATATAAACAAACACACTTAAAAGAGAGCAGATTATAAGACAGATGGGAAAAAACTGGATGGATAAGGCCTTTTGTTGCTGACAACAACCGGAAGCTGAGACCAGTCTTCCCAACGGCCTTTGAGAAAATCTGGCCATAAGATATGTTAATTTTAGAAATTATAACTTCTAGAAATATGAAAATAAATTTCTGCTTTGTATGGCCTACAACTTGTCATAATTTTTAGGGGAATCATAGCAAACTAATATAGGGTCTTGCATACAAAATTCTCCTTCTCCATTGTATGTACTCTTTAAGATACTTTAGAAATACTATGCATTTGGTATTTATGTTTCAGCTTCTTATTTAGAAGAAGAAGTGAATTCTTATTTGAGGTAGCAGCTTGCATTTGATTATGCAGATTGCCTTTTATCAATGCCGAAGTCATTTAACTCCTTAGGCAATCTAGACTCACTCATTTCTTCTCCATTGAAATTCATACATGTCTGTAGGCTCCACATTACACACTTTCAGACTACTGAAAATGTGAGGTTCTCTGCTGTGGTTTCTATATTTTGAACTGTAGAGCATATAATTATACTACCTGGGGACTGAGGGTAGGGCTATGCTATAGTAGTATATTTATGTAAGACTAGGAGTTGATTGTTTTTAGTGGATAAAGACATGGACAAAGACCAAATTAATTACTTAAAAAGCTAAACAGATAGCAAAACAGTGATATTTAAATGATCACTTCCAAGTATTTTGTGAGATGCAGAAATTTGTATGTAAAAAGGATAACATTTTAGTCACAAAAAGAGATGCTTATAAAAACGTGTTAAAAAACCCTTGTGTCCTGCTTATATTTTTGTTTCAAAGGTTGAAAGTGTCCAATAACAGCACTGCAATCATTCAGATAACTTGCAGCATCACTTCGAAGACAGAAATAAGGTGAAATAAGGAGTGGGTATAAATGTTATAACAAAAGATTTGCTACAAGAAAACCCAATAATAGAGGAGAAATCCTCATTCTCCAGTGAGAAATAGATGGTTTTAATTTTTTTACATAATCAGAAATTTGTGATAAAATCAAGAAAGTAAATCACGCAAAAAATAAATGCATTAGATGCTGAACTTTGTGAAATCAGTTACATGATTAATTATATGACAAAGATATGAACATTTTATTAATTTAGCATTTTGGTAACTGGGAAATTAATTATAAGATGAAAGTCTCTCTTCTAAATGAATGACTCCTTTAAAATATTTAATAATCTTTATCTCACTGAAATATATCCTACTGTTTAAAAACATCAATAATTAAACTGTTAGAATGATTGCAAAACTACTTATTATTGTCATTTTTCTAGAGTAATATATTAAGTTAAATGTTGCATGTTTAAGTATGTGAATGCATAAGAATAAGAGAAAAATTATTTTCTAGAATCCAAAGTTGATTTTCTAGCAAAAGTAATCAAGTGACAGACAAATTAATTTTGGTAATGGCAGAATTACAGATTTTTCAGAGATGTGTTAATATTCAGCCTACAGTAATAAGATATTAGTATAGTGGAGAGCTAAATCCTTTTATAATTAAAATCTTTTTATTTCTTTCTTTTCATGGGGAGATTTTATTTTAAAGTCCCATAGACTCTGTATTAGTTTCCTATCACTATGACAAAATGTTGAAAGTTTTAAACCATCTTAGAAAGTTTGTTCTGTTGCACATTTGAATTGGAGCAGTAACATTGCTTTCAGGTTTCTGGTGAGGGGAATGGTGGAAATGGTGGAGAACAGATGTTAGAAGAAATTCTTTTCTTAATTAATGGCCAGGCAACACATGTAATAAGGGAGTGAGATCCAACAATCGCCTTTAAGGGAACATGCTGGAAACCATAGAAATCTGAAATAAGAACTTAGTTGACTCTGACAAGGCTGACCCATCAGAGTCAAGGGCCCTGGTGGAAGTAAAGCCAAATACTCCAGGAGTTTTGGTGTTAATTGCCTTTGAATGTGTTAGTTGTTTCCTGCAGAGGATTTCTTGTGTGTAATTGTAGCTTTCCCATTTGTTATTTCCTTGGATTCATCTCTCAGGAATCTTTTATTGGGTACAACTTCCCCCCATTCATCTGGGGGCATATGGATAACTTCTCTTATCTATGTGTGAAAACAGTCAGACAAGATCTCTTTTCTCATAAGTCAGGTCTTTGTTCCTTTGTCCAGAGTAGACTCAATATCTGTCTTCCCTGCAATTATCTTTAGTAGTAAACATCTGGACAGAGTCAGCCCTCAGACAAAGTATTTCATTTGAAACATTTCTCAGACAACCAAGGACAGCTACAGATAGATGATCCACTGGTATGTCCTAGGTTCACTACCCATACAGATAAAAGAACTATCTGGAGCTAACACCACTGATCTTAGGGCCTTCACTCTCATAACATGAACCTGGATTCATTAATACAAGATCCTAATTTAAAGGTTTATTGTTTGTAAAATAAGGAAAAAGGTAATCAACCAACTCCTAGTTGTAGGTGTTAAAACAAACATTTAAACAAAGCATCTAAAGTGCTGCACCACAAGGTCAGAATAGCTAGAAGGTGACAGGTCACCTAGCAACTGTGAACACTTGCTCGCCTGCCAGAAAAAAAACACTTCCAGAAGACCTTGTAGAAACAGCATGAACTCGACTTTGTTCATGGTTTTTGCTGATCAATAAACTTTTAACCTTATGCCTAACCACATTTAGGATTGTAGTTAAAGCACATGATTTCTCCCCTTTAGATTGCTCTCTTGATTTAATCTTTAGCTGACCCCCTACCAGACAAACCTTGACTAGCTATTCTCACCTTGTGTCATAAACCAAAGCTGACAGTTACTGCCTGTGTGTAAATCACCCCTCTGTCACCCTGAGGAATTTAAGCCCCACATTGCCTTGCTAAAGAATAACTGCCTGCATGAGTATATAAGCCTATGCCTCGACTGTTATAGTTGTCTTGCCAAGAACTGTTGTGCCAATAAAGAGAAAATAAGTAAAGAGAATATTGTGAGCATATTTTGACCCTTGCCAGTTGGAGCGTACCTCTTAAACCCTGAGAGAAAACCTTGTTGGGGATGGTTCCCACAAGGTTTTCATTAAGAATGCTCACAAGTGCCCTGTAGACTGTTCACTGTGCTCCATTTCTTGAAGGTTCTACATTCTTCTTCTTCTTTTTTTTTTTTTAAGCACATGTGTTTTGGGGGATATTTAATACAGAGCCCAAAAGGCTGTTATTGCTACTGGCTTTTCAGGGGTGAAGCAATAATAGAAGAACTTTAGAGAAATTTTCACCTAAACCAAGACTGATTGTTATCACTGACAGCCCAATGTGGATGGAGATTCACTAATAATTATAATATTGTAATAAGTGACAAATATTTTTGTCTCTGTAGCATTGCCATATGAGTCAGAACCAGCCAACTCCATTTAAAAAGGCCACCACTAGTAATCATAATATGAAACATTTTTTTACATACCATAAGCACAAAGACAATAGTTACAAGAAATTATTTAACATAGCTAGGTGTGGTAGCTGATTCCCATAAACCCAACACTTGGGAGACTGAGACAAAATGTTCACTTCCAGTTCCATGGTAGCCTTAACTACAGAAGAAGACCTTATCTCATGTGGTCAATAAAAAAAAGAAACAAAATTATAAAAAGAAATTATTTAATTTTCTTATATGTCACAAAGTGAATATTTTTGAGTGCCTGTTAGTTCTCAATATCAAAGTTATAATATAGAACAATATCTGGAGATGCATGATGTTTGACATCTATGGGAATATATGAACATTTATACATAAGATAATTTACTTTTCCTAGTTATTACCCTACATGTTAAGGTGCACAGCTTGAATAAATTGAGAAACTTTGTGTTATTTACTTCTGTTGATCTGGTAGGCTAGTCCCCTTGCCTATGTATTAAGCATTCTCTCTGTAGAGTCATGTCAGTACATAGTTAGAGCTCTACTTCCATCTCAGGTATTGAAAGAGACACCTCAACCTCCAGTTACTCTTCTCCTCATTTTCCCTGATGCTAACATTTTGTATATGCATGGTGCAATTTTTAAAATTATGAAGTTGACATCAGCACATCTTTATTAACTTAAATTCTGATTTTACTAATGTCATCCCCCACCCCCAACTCACATCTATGTTCCAGAATCCAACCCAGAATACCACTTAACATTTAGTGGTGAAGTGACTTTGTGATTTCCTTTGTGTCAAATCATGACTTTGGGTAATGTATTTTTTTTTCCTCTTTCCTACCTTTATATTCATTTTCTCTTTCTACCACATTTCAATAAAATTACTGTGATTTTTTTCAAAGACGTGAAATTTTTTTTCTATAGAAAACTGAATAGATTTATAGGTTGGCAGAATTTTAGAATATAAGTTCTTTACTTAAATGTAAAGTCAGAGAGAAATCTTTAGAAAGGGACAATAAGATCATAGACTCTTCTAAAGTTCATAAGACAATTGAACATCATAAGATCCAGGAGAAGAAATTACTTTCCCTCTAAATTTCCAGAAAATCTTTTGTACTTCAAAGTTTGAAGTAAATTGTTCTGATTGCTACCTCACCTCTGATTCATAGTCTTCACAGAGATTGAATTTCTGTTGTAGAAAGTCAAAGTGAAATAATTTAAGAAGCACATGATCAGAGCTGGAGAAATAGCACAGTGAAAAAATATTGGAGAGGATACTGGACTCTTTTACTTGAAAGTTCCTACATTGCCTCAGACTTATGACATGTGAATGCCATAAATATTAGTCAGATGTTGAGTGACACTCTCTAATTTTCTCAAGATTACTGAGCACCATTTAATTTTAGTAGCTTTCAAATTCATTGTTCAACTTCACTTCATTGTGATTTATAACCCATAATGAATTGCTACAAAAGTGAGCAGTCCCACAATCTTTTACTTTTACCAATATATATATATATGTATAGATATATAATATTGTCATATTTTTGAAACAACTGGGTTCCATTTATTCATTCTGTTAGCATTCTTTATAAAAATAAGAAAATGGTACATGCATTAACATGAATGCATTATATAATGTAATGGTTAAAAAAATAGGTTCCTTCTTTCTCTCTAGCTCCATTCTTCAAAACTATCAGAATCATTTATATTTGGCTTTTCCTTAATCTACCTTTGACAATATTAACCATAAGTATGTTCGTAATATTTTACCAACAACTTAACAAGTTTTCTTTGGCAATTATGGAAACTTGCTCAATATTCTTCTACCTGACTCTAGTGTTTCAATTTAGTCTATGTTAGCCTCCCTGATTGTGATGATTATTATTTTTATTTTCCAACTTGTTACTTCTTATATTTAGGCCTTCACAATAGAGCACACTTCTTGTTCTTTGGCTTTGGACTGTGAATTTCCCACCTAGGTAAAATAAGGTTGTTATAGCTCCATTTCTCCACTACTTCTTTCTCTACAAATCTATTAGTAAGGTCTGGTTTTAGGTTGTTGAAGCTAGTATTACTGGTAATCATCTCCCATAAGTTACTCAGAGTTTAATCTAAAGCCAGCATATAGTATTTATATGCATTTACAAAGTAATTTTATTCCTTGCTAAATCCTGTGTGGATACTCTATTCTTATAGAACTGAAATAATGATACCTATTTTTCAAAAAGCTAAATTTTATATGATTGATAGTTTAGTGCCAGCATATCACAATTTGATTCACATATTGGCTTAAATGTTAATTGAATTTCCATGTTATCATAAGTATAATTTAAAGGGCTGAAGTTATAGTCATGAATGAAACAAATGAAAATTACTCTCTCCATAAAATAAGGTGTGGGCGTAGAGCCTAGAAGACACTGTATTTGTATTTCCCTTTGTCTTCTGTGTGTCTGTCTGCCTTAAGGCTTTCTCCTGCTCATACAGATGCTGGAAGCATGTTCAGCCTGCTCTAAAGCCGCTGGACATTAGTACATCTAATACTACCATCTTTACCACTTTTCATTTATTATTGCAACATTTGAAATTCATATCTTCTAAATACTTTGGAATGTTTTCCTGACGATGACCTTTACCACAATTAAAACTGTAGTTACAGACAATTGTAACTGATCTACCTATGTAGGTGCTGGGAACTGAACCTGGATCGTCTGTAAGAGCAGCCAGTGCTCCTAACCACTGAGCCCTCTCCAACCCTGAAAAGTCCTTTCTTAGACTTTATAAATAACTTTAATGTGTGCATCAGCTCTCCTAGGAGGACATTCCTTTCACTGTGTAACGGCAAGAATTTTTGTGTCAACTTCTCAGATTGTACTCGTCACATATTCCAACATCAATCTAACTGCTGCTGTGAAGACACATGGTGGATGTGATAAAGGTCATAGTCAGATAAATTTAAGTAAAGAAGATTATTTTAGTAATCTGGGAAGACCTCACAAATCATTGCAAGACATTAGGAGCAGAACTGATATCTCGTCTTTTTAAAAAAAATTTATTATTATTATTATTATTATTATTATTATTATAATGAATAAAGTCATAATTTTTACCCATGTATCCCCTTGTTCAAACTCCCCTCTCACCCCTCCCAGTCCCTCTACTTCTCCCCATCACTTCATCTCCTCCCCAGCAAGGGCAGGAGGTCCCAAGGTCCTAAGGTGGCTTAGTTCAGCATCCACTTCAGGGAGATCACTTTCCTCACCCCAACATCAAGACTGGGTCAGGTGTTCCTCTGGAGGGAATGGGTTCCAAGGTGCCGGTCCAAGGTGTTTCAGATACCAAGCTATTTACTGGCTGTGGTTTGCAACTTGGGAATGCTTTGCTTTTTGGTTTAATCCACTAATGAGTAAGTACATCCCCTGTTTATTTTTCTGGGTTTGTGATACCTCGCTCAGGAGGATATTCTCCAAATCCATCAATTTGCCTGCAAATTTTAGGATACTATTTTTCCTTACTGCTGAGTAGTACTCCATTGTGTAGATATACCACAGTTTATTAATCCATTCTTCAGGTTAGGGGCATCTAGGTTGTTTCTATGCTCTTGCTATTATGAATAATGCTGCTATGAGCATTGTTGAGCTAATGCTTTGGAGTGCGAATGTGCATTTTTAGGGTATATGCCCAGTAGTGGTATTGCTGGATCCTTGGGGAGATGGATTCCCAGTTTTCTTACAAACTGCCATACTGCATTCCAGAGTGGCTTAACAAGCTTACACTCCCACCAACAATGGAGGAGTGTTCCCCTTTCTCTGCAGCCTCTCCAGCACAGGCCATCATCTGTGTCTTTTATCTTAACCAATCTGACAGGTGTAAGGTGGTATCTCAAAGTTGTTTTGATTTGCATTTCTCTGATGGCTAAAGATGATGAGCACTTTTTCAAGTGCCTTTCAGCCATTTGTATGTCTTTTGCTGAGAATTTCCTTTTTAGTTCTGAACCCCATTTTTTGATTGGGTTATTCAATGTTTTGGACTCTAGTTTCTTGAGTTCTCTATATATTTTAGACATCAGTCCTCTGTCACTTTTAAGGTTGGTGAAAATCTTTTCCCATTCTGTAGGCTGTCGTTTTGTCTTATTGACTGTGTCCTTCCTTGGCTTTACAGAAGCTTCCGAGTTTCAGGAGGTCTCACTTATTGATTGTTGTTCTTAGTGTCTGTGCTACTGGTGTTATATTTAGGAAGTGGTCACCTGTGCCAATTTCCCACTTTCTTTTCTATCAAGTTCAGAGTGGCTGGGTTTATGTTGAGGTCTTTGATCCACTTTGATTTGAGTTTTGTGCAGAGTGATAGGCTTGGATCTATTTGCATTTTTCCACATACTACCATCCAGCTATGCCAACACCATTTGTCAAAGATAGTATCTTTTTCCATTGAATATTTTGGGCCTCTTTGTCAAAGATCAGGTGATCATAGGTTTTTGGGTTAATGTGGGGATCTTCAATTCGATTGATTCACAAGTCTGTTTTTATGCCGGTACTGGGAGATTTCTTCTCAGAAGAATTTTAATTTAAGGATTTGAGCTTGCATTTCTGCCCGAGGTAGGCTGCATATCCATAGGGTGAACCCAGATCCCACTATTGTGTTAACAAATTCCTTTCATCTAATCACTATCTAATGTCTATTTATCACTTACCCTTTATCTATCTGCCTATCATCCAACTATGTTCTGTCCCCAGTGTTACATTTCATTTAGCAAAGCTCCATTTTAATAAAGTAGAAAGTCACTTCAGGATTTGACTGAATGAAAGAGTTTGTTTCTCCAAATTTTAATGTTTATCCATTCATTGGTTCTCTACATCTTTTATGGTTTTATTTGTATTATTTTATCTTGATCTATTTAAGATTTATCTAGGTATAGTGTGAGGTAAAGCTACATCTTAGTTTTTTCACAGTGACTATACAATTGTTCAGTAATGTTCAATATATTTCAAAGATGAATATGGCTTGGAAATTTCTTGCCCTTTCTTGGGAGTGAATGGGATGGGTGGGTGAGGTTGGGGGGGCAGAGAGAAGGGGAGGGAGGGTGAGCAGTAGTGGGTATAGAAAAAATTTTAAATAAAACATTAAAAACAGGATATAGGCCAGCCAGAAACCTCTTGTTACAAACTGCTTTTCCATTATTGTCCTTCATGTCAAATGACATCTTAAGTATGAAAACTGCAATTTGTCATATAGGCATTTAGATGTTCAGGGTGCTTAAGTCATGAAACGGTATTTTCTTCCGAAGCATCTGACATTTTGTGTTTGTCTCCTAAAAGGCCAAGGGAAGTTCTTTTCTAGGATGCTTTCCAGTATTTTCTGGGTTAGTACATGCCTCCCTTTGTTGTCTACAATGTGGCTTCGATTTATTCATTCCAGTAAGAATTATAGAGTGTGCTTGTGATGTGCTAGGAACTGTCCTATATCCTGGGTTACAGAATGGTGAAGAGAAAAGGCAAGATTCCTGCTCTCACAGAAATGACTCTGTGGGAGTTAGTTACAGATAAACAAATATTCAGGTCACTGACAAGCACCATGAAAGAGCCAAATATTGCATAGAAATGCAGCAACCAAGCAGGAAAGCCTTTTCACATCATGGCTGTAAAAGGCCTCAGCGGGGAGTTGACATTTAAATGAAATAAATTACAGAAAGAATCAGCCAATTGTAGATTGTCATCCTGGTAGCAGGAAATAACAAGGACAAAGTTCTGCTAAGTGAAATGTGCTGGGCTTGTGGAGGAGGGGTAGAATGCTGGAGATGTAAATAGAAATTAAGCAAAGTTGCCTTTTATAGGACATTTAAGTGGTATCAATGACTTTGAGTTTTATACGCCATCCATGAGAAGCTCACGGAAGATTTAGACAGGGCAGTTAATTATATTTGTGTGCTAAGACCAAAAGAAAGTCAATGAAGAGGAGTTAGAAAGATTTTAACTTGGTCATAGAAGGACCAAGATGTTTGCCTTGAGATCATCTTGTGAGTGAGTGAGTGTGTTGTTATGTGTGTACAAGTATTGAATTATTCATTTATCTTTTTATGTGTTTTGAAGTTATAATCTAGTCCCATCACCCCCTTTCTTACAGTTCATATTAACCCCTTTGCTCCCTTTCAAATTTATGGAACCTTTTACTTTGTTGTTATAGATATCTAAATTTATTAATAAAATCTGCTCAGTCCGTAAAATAGCTTGTATGTATGTATATGTATATATATCTTGGGACTGACCTTCTTAAAAAACAAGAGGGCATGCTGTGCGGTTTAGGAAGGAGAGGATAAATCTGGGAGGAGTTGGTTGGTAAGAGGTGTAGGAGTATGATCCAGATATGCTGTATATAGTCTCAAAGAATTAATAAATTATTATGTTTTTGAATTATTTTATTCATTATGTGTGTATGCACATTTGTGAGTGTGCATGTAACTTTGAAAGTGCAGAGGCCAGAAGAAGGCATGGGTGGGTCACCAGCTTGTGTATGTAAGGGGATTTGATCTCTGTTCCTTACATTTGTGCAGCAAACACTGCTAGTTGCTATTCCTTCTCTCTAACTCTGCTATGTAATTCTACTAAGTCCGCCTTTCATTATCCTTAAAATAGTTTTTATAATTCTATAATACCTGCTGAAAATGTAATTCAGATAATACAACTAGTATTTCGTTATCTTCTGCCTAGGTGTAATTCATCCACAAAATGTGCAGGGTAGCCTTGATGGACATTTGGGTGATGTGTTTTGGGAAGAGGAAAAAAATTAAGATAAATTGTCCTCTCCCTAGAATATTCTAGCCTAATCACTCCATATTGATTGATTAAATGACACTAGAACTAATGACTACTGCTTGAAGCCTAGTCCAACTATAGCCCCAGAATGATAAGATATGCCAGGTTCACATCTGTCACCAGGTGAAGCCAAGCTGCACTTGGGATTATGGATCCAGTGAGCATCATAGTCCATCTTACTCCATTGAAACTTTTTCATAATTAACCTAATTAATTAATGATATTTTAATAATATGACTTTGTATTTTATACAGGTGAAAATTTTATGTATTATTTATTATAACAATAGGATTTTATAATAATAAAATCAACCAAGAATGTACTGTGATAAAATCTGTTTTTCATCCAGAACAATGTGCTCATGGTGATGTAAAATATCTATCAACCATTATCTTCAGAATTATGGTTATTAAAATTGGAAGACATGTGTAACAAGGGTTGGAATAATTGGGAATAGAATTAATACAAATAACTGAGGTGAGGATTTGCAAATCATATGTTTCTTTGTCCTTTACCCAGACTAATTGCGTGTTGGATGCATTTTTGATATTTTAAACAGAAGAATTGGCAGTGGGTTCCCTCTGTTGGCAATTTTGCCCATACATATGTTCTTTCTAAGCCTAGAAATAGTATTATTTTTACCTTCCCATCAACATACTGCTCTCTTTATAAGAGCAAACATTTCAAAATATGAACATTTGGGATTTAGTTTATTCATTTTAAAACACTCATCTTTTAAACTTGTATTCATTTCCCATGATATCTGAAGTTTGTAGACTTTGTGCTACTTAGAATTTGTAAGGCAATTATTAAAAGTCTTTGATATTTATAAAGGATCTGAAGCTTTCAGAGTGATTAATTATTGATTACCCAAATGAATCAACCTATCAGACTGTAATAAATTTTTAATATTTTTTGAGTGAAGTGATGCATTTCTTAAAGATTTTTGAAGTTACATTGTTCGTCAATATTTTAAATGCCACATTACAATTTGATATTATCTAGTAAATAAAAGTTTTTGGTTCTTATATAACATTTAATTTGTTATTTGTAATAAACCAAGTACATAGTGTAGTCAATGGACTTATAACTACCTTTTAAACTCTGATGGTTTAATTTATACTCATATTTTATTGTGTGCCTGAATCTTTGTATGTAAGGTTTCTGTTTTCCTGAAAATACTTAGGACAGTTTTGCTGTTCTTGACTGCATTTGCTAGTTATATGAAATTACTTGTCCTTTATACAATGGCCACTTTGAAATGTAAATGTTTCTGAGAAAATTGCAATTCAGTCAGAAAAGAAAACTTTTTTGTTTAACAATAAATCAGTTATATCAAGACTTGTAGTCAAATTACAAAACATCTCTGATATAGTCTTTAAGAAAACAGTTTTGTTAGCAATGCTATCCATTTCCTCCATAGTCTTTCAACAATGGAGTATATATTTTGTGTATACATGATAGATGTTAGTATTTTGCACATGAAAGAACTGGCCAGCATGCTGCCAAGGGAGCCATATCAGGTTTAGTAAGGAGGGGGAGAAGGAGGAGGGGAAGGGGGGCAGAGAGGAAGAGGAAGAGAAAAAAAAAGAGCATCTCTCAAGTGGTTGGGGCTTTTAAAGGTAGACACATCATAAAGGTAAACACCAGAGGCTCTTTGGAGCCCCTACAGGCGGGGGCATGACCACAGCAATGCAACAGCTAACAACGGATTCTGAGAATTTTACCATAAAAAGGATAGGGATTTAAAAAAGAAAAAGATTATGTGAAGTGTGTGCGTGTGTGTGTGGGGGGCTAGAAAAAAGAGGATGGAGGTAAATTTGATCAACATATATGCATGTATAAAATTCTCAAACTTATTTCTTTTAAAGAGAATGGGTTTGCTTTTAAATGTTGGAGAGTTTCAGTATTCAGTCATTCATGATTTAATACAACCTAATGGGTGCTAGAAGACACTTTTTCTAAGGCAAAGAAGTCATAGTTGGTGAACTTAAAAAGTTCCTAGCCTGACACTAGTTAATGGCTAGTGAATGGTTAAGATTCAGTCTGAGGGCTTAGTTTGCTTCCTTAAAAACCCTAGGTTCTGAAATTCTTTTTGCCTTATGGCCCCCCCCATTTATTTTTAATAATGTTTATGATTTAATAATAAAAACACAGAAAAGTGAAAATTTTAAGTGTCTGTTTAGAGGAGTGTGGCTATAAAAGCCATAATAAGCTAGTGAGTGGCTCATGCTTATAGGTCAGAACTGAGCAAACTGAAGAAGGCCATGAGCTGCAATTTATTTTACATAGTGAAAAAGAAAGTAAAAGAAGAAAAGAATGACACAAGGGTGGGGGTGGGAGGTGGGGAAGTGGAGTGCTGGGGATAGGGCTACAGTGATGACTCAGCAGTTAAGAGCACTTAACTTGCAGAATACTTAGGCTTAGTTTCCAACACACATACACATACACACATACAGATACATACACGTACACACACACATACAGACACATATACACATATAAACACGTATACACACACACACACACACACACACACACACTCCATACACCCAAATGCAGCCATGTTTCCTTTCTTCTAGAGCTCAGAAAGGGGACAGTAAGTGTGAAATCAATTATAAATGTTCTGTGATACTGAAAACAACTGGACCTAAAATTACACACTGAGAGTACTTCTAAGTCCAAGCATATGTGTGTGAAGAATTTAACAGGAGTTTTCAAAGAAAAAAGGCTAGGAAAAGAATACTTGAAATGCAAGGGAGGATCCCTGTTGGAGTTTGGAAAAGGTGAAAAGTAACAGGGAAGCGATGCAGAATACATATGTTAACGAAATATATTAACTATAGTCCAGTCTCTTAAACAAACATGGACAGATAAATAAGAGAAATAATTAAAGTGTAAAACTGAATAAGTAAATAAGAAATGCAAGAGAAAATATAACAATTATAGACCGCTGGAGAGCTGGCTCACAGTATAAGAGTACTTGTTGCTCTTGCAAAGAACCCCACATGTAAAGAACTCCAGTTTGATTCCAAGTATCCCCATGGTGGCTCCCAACCAACTATAACTCCACTTCAGTGGATCTGATACCTCCTTCTGATCTCTGTGTGCACCATGTATGCATGTGGTTCATATACATACATGCAAACAAAACACTCATATTCATAAAATAACAAAATAAATCTAAAATGTTAAAAAACAAAGAATAAGAGAAAACATGACAGATATGGATTATATAAAAGGGGTGAGAACAAAAATTTAGAGTTTGCATAGTATATTTCTCTGGACACTGTTGTTTAGCACCTTAAGAAGTTTCTATTGTAGTGTGGGACTGTGAAAAATTGAACAGGTCTTCACAGAACCCTTAATAATCTAATAAAAACTGTGACTCTAACAGGAAGTGTCATATCACATTTCCTCTAAATTTATTGACGATAAACATTTTTTCTTACTAGTATGGCCAGAGATTGCTCTACTAATAAAGGGGAAATATTAAGAAAGATGTTTCAAAAACTGAAAGAGAAGAAGGAAATACAAATGTAGACCAATTACTTTTTGCCTAAAGTTTCTTTATCTCTCTACCCAGTATTCAGTCTTTTGCAACATTTTACAAACAGAAACCTGTGACACATGAAATCTTTATGTATAGATATAGACATAAAGGAGTGTGTACATGTATGTCAGTGTAGATACATGCACATATGTCTAAATGCATATATATGTATATATACATGTATACACATCCATATATGTACATACACATTCAACATCTTTTGCTCTTAAATATTACTTTTCTTGTATCAAGAACAAATAATATCCGCTAACCTAAATTACTTGACAATTTTGATTGTGGTCACTAATAATATACAATACAAAAAGTGATAATTAAAAGCTTTTCTGATTTAAAGTAAAAAAAATAAAGCAAATAGAAAAAATATAATAATGTAGGTAGTGTTAGAAATACTATCTCAGTCTGCAAATGTGTTACAGCATAGAAATTCTTCAGGGATCAATAACAACAGTGTTTATGAATGCCATATGGAAATATTTCTTCAGCAGTGTGTCTGCATTGCTATTTAAATGGAGAATAAATGTTATGTTAGCAATATTTTTATATGGCCTAGGATGTTGATTTTTTTATTTTCTCTTCTCTGCATCTGGATGGTAAATAAAAGATAAAATTCAACTTCCAAGATAGCCATTCATGCAATTATAATGCATCATTATTAAGAATGAACTTTTAAAAATAATATCTTGAAAGAATATTCATTATTTTTTAAAAGTATTAAATTTAATTAGTAGGTGAGTATTTACTTAATAAAATGCATTTTGGATAGTTTATCTTTAATTTTCAGTCTGATACAGGAATTGACAATGAACTGTATACATTAAATTGCTAATTAAAATGGGAAACTTATGTAGTTTTGGAATTTCTAAAGATTTTTCTGAATTGTGCTCTAAAGGACACTGACCATGTACCATTTCTTGTTTATGATCTTTTCTACACAATAGGAATACAAATAAGCTTCATTTCTAACATATTTTTTTTTTTGCAACCAAGCACTGCATTTAATAAAGCAGAAATTTTCAAGCAAAGCAAAGTTTGAAAATGTAGAAAATGACACAAAGAATACTACAATTGTATATAATTTCAGTCATTGAACTCTGTAGTGGGATTATGTTCTGTTACATTGTAAATAATTGTCCTGCCTACTGATTTAATAAAAAGCTGATGGGCGGGAAATGTGCCTGGGCTACCAGACTAAGAAAACTCTGGGAACAGGAAGCCCAGAGAAGAGATGCTAGAGAGATGCCAGCAGATGCAGAGGAAAGAAGACAACCATGATGCTCTGAGAAATGGTACCAAACCACATGGCTAAACACATTAAAGGAAATAGGCTCAATTAAGATGAAAGAGCTAATTAGCAATATGTCTGAGTTATAGGTCAATCAGCATAAAATTAATATAAGCATTTGTGTAATTATTTGGGGCTGTGAGTAGGTCCCTGGATCTCAGGGCTGGGCCAGAAACTTATTACAGAACTCACCACCATTCAAAATTAACATCCTTTGTTTACATATGGGTTCTAGAAGCCTGCCTCAACTTATGAATTATGGGGATGTTTGGTTTTAGTGTTCAATGATAGATCATACTATGTATGTCTCCTAGGTGTACTGGAGGAAGAGTTAAGTCTGCAGATTGCTAAGTGGTAGACATAGTTTCTTTCCTGAGTTCTGACAGCTCTTTGGAGTTGTTTATTCCTAGGCTTTAACACTCTTTTTGCTTTGCTTTCTTGAAGGGAACCTTAATGTCTTTGAATGGAGAAATCAGCAGGGTAGATCATTATGCAGTTCCTGAAGCATGATATGCTTTTGTATTCAGGGCAGGAAGGAAGAATAAACCCTTTGTAAATTCTAAATAATACATGTTTGCCCAAACACTAAAGCTTTAGTAATGCCTGGGTACTAGATATTCCTTTATTTGACAGAATTGGAAAAAGAAAAAGGTCTATTATTTAAAAATAAAATGAATAGAAATTCTAATTAGACTAGAGAATCACACACAAAAAAACCCCATAATACCTAATGATTGAATTTAAAATGTAAATGTGCATTTATTTACCAGTCTCAGACATTTTAAATTAATCTCAATGATAGTCTTTCTAGATTTCTTGATTTTTATTTAGGTTTGTTATCTTGCTCATTCATATTAATTTAAAACAATTTTTTAATAGTATACTTTTACTATTTATTTCTAAAGTATTTAATTTAGCTGCAGGAGAAAACTTTTTGAACTCACATTTCACAGGTTTCCCAATTAGTTATTTAGATTGGGCAATTATTTTTTCTGTGGTGGGGATAAACAGTTCTTAGCTTTTTGGTTTTAGATCCAAGAAAGAATACAATGTGCTCTACTGTTGGGAACAGATCGATGTGACTCAGCTGTGTGGTCCACTGGCTGTGAGTTTTCAGTAAGCAGAGAGTTTCATATAGCACATTTTATAGTACAAATAGAATTTGCACTTAATCTGCTGGATTTGTTAAGGCAATGGAAATCATATTAAAACTTTGTTACAATCATCTGTGGATTCTTTGATAAAAATGAACACTTTGCTTTAGTGTAGGATCTACAAAAGTTAAAAAAATTAGATGTATTCTACATCTAAATTCAAATACTAATACACATTCAAGGTGATTCTTACATCTGTTTGAGAATCCTAGGTTCTAATTCACTTGTGCCCGATGGGCCAATTTATAATACTCTGTGTAGTTTTATAATACTGTAGGACTTCTCCACTCAGTGATTTTAATCTTTTATAATCATTTTACATATTTATTTCACTATGTCAAAGTGAAAATTTTACTTTCATATTTTTCGGTGGAGAGAGTATGGGAGTAAAGCATAAAGGTCCTTAAGCCCACAGATCTCCTGAGAAATCAGCACAAAGGATTTTGTTTCCAATTGGAAAGATGAAAAACTCGTTATTTCATTCAGAAAGCTGAGAATTAGAAGTGATTAACAGTCTGGAGATCTGTGTTATCTGTTGGGCCAGGCCATATTAAGTTCTTAATCTAAATAATCTTTTAGCTAGAGGCTCCCTCAAGCTTCCGCAACCAGGACCAGAGGTGACTAATAGCCCCAATGACCTCCATGGTACCTCTATGACTGAACCCACACCAGACTGTGGTTATATGTTACATATTTAATAACACTTGGAATACCAAGAGATCAACACACAGTCAAAAATTAGACAGACGTGAATCAAGAAGTTCTTGATCTTTGAGTACAAGGTCAAACACTGGGCTTCAATGGCACACACCTTTAATTCCAGTGGTGATCTACACCTTTAATCCCATAACTTCAGAGACAGATATTTTTCTGTGTTTCTGTGAGTTCAAGGCTGACTACCAAATAGAGCAGCTCTCACCTTTAATCCTAACCTGGATGGAACACAGCTGCGTGAGAAAGATATTTAAGGCAGGTGTGGGAAAACAGAGGCAATTTAGAAGCTACCGGAGTGAGGCTGAGGAAGCTGGAAGATACCTGGGTGAGATTTGACGTGGTGTTTCCTCTATCTGATATTTCAGCCTTTCTCCGATATCTGGCTCTGAGTCTTTCTCATTACAATTGGAATTCATGCTGCACCAGACCCTTAAGCCAGTACAGGGAGCCTATCTCCAGAACCCATCTTCTTAGAAGAAATGACATGTACTCTGCATTGAGTTTCAATGTAATTACTCTTTCCTGTCCAATGGGGATTGTATTACACCAGGAAACTTCTTCCAAACTATATTGGGTTTACCTACATTGGGAAAGAACTGCCTGTTATTAGACTCCCTGAAGTCTGACCCAGATTGACAAAGACAATCTGCACTGGGGTTTGTTGGTCTTTTTATCTATCTATCTTTCTTTCTTCCTTTCTTTTTTCTTTTGTTCTTTTCTTTCTTCCTTTCTTATTTCCTTCCTTCTTTATTTTCTTTTCATTAATTAATTTTTAAAAATTTACTTTGCTGAAAAAAAAAATTTACTTTGCATCCCTTTCTGCTAAGCTCCCTCCATGTCCCCATCCTCCCCACTCCCAAGACTCAATGATCATTGTGGAATAAGGTCCAGAAAGATTTTAATAGCAAAAGGTAGTAGACATCTGGAGCAGAACAGTATTTGTGACAAAGGATGTCAGGGCCATTGCACCCATGAACTCACAGTAGCTGAGACTACATGCACAGGATCAAGGCAGCTAAAATCTCATATAAGGATGGTGGCTGGAGTGGTACTTATCAAATCCCACAAGTAGTTGGTGATATTAGCAACTGATGATGCCTGAAGGAGAATGTCAGCTTTTGGGGGGGATTCAGACCTGAAAGACTACTCTTACTTTAGTAGATGTCTTATGCCCATGTGCATGCGGGCAGTACTAAGCAGACTTAGTGGTAATAAAAAAATGAAAACATGAGTTTGGTTAAAAAAGAAGTATAGGGGGCAGGCTCTGAGGTTGGATTTGATCAAAGCACATGATGCGCATGTATGAAATTCTCAAACAAAAGGGAAAAATAAAAGGCTTCATGGTAAAGAATAAGATTTTCTAATGTGCTTCAGTAGGATTTTAATGTTTTTCTCTCTAGACATTCTTGTTAAGCTCCTTTCTACATTTGTTTAATCTGCCTATTCCACTGAGCCATCAACTTTTCTAATTCATGTTATGTACAATAGAAATTTGTTGCTTTTTCATTTTAATTTTGTGATATTTTCTGATTGATTTTTAAAAGATGTTATTTCTAATAGTTTTCTTAAAACTATTTTTAAGATTTTTTTTGTTTCCAAATATTTAATCATGTGTAAGCAAATGATGCTTATTTTGTCTTTTTTATTTTCAACTTTATAATTAAATATTATTATATATTTACATACTTTCTCTTTCTACAGCTCTTTCTGTGCTTTGTCTCTTACTCGCACTCAAATTCCTTGGGTCCTTCAGTGTTGCCTGCATCCATATTTTTAGGGCTGACCACTTGGTAGATTCTCTGGTTACAGGGCTCATACCTAGGAAAGAAGAATTCTTCCTTTCTCAGGAGTGGTTAATGAACAGTAGCACTCTGTGTACAAGGGGAGAGGCTGTGAGATTTCCATCTGCCATATTAGCTTGCTCATTGGTGTTGTCCCTGTTCAGTTCTCATTCAGGAAACCACACTATTGAGGCATCATGGGTATAACTTTCCTGTCAACTGTATGAGACACAAACACAACAGACTTCCTATTTATTTAATTGATACAATCTTTCTTCCCTTGCTTGAGTGATATTCCTGAGTCTTTGGTTTGGGATTGTGTTGCAGGTATATTAGTTTGGGGTTTGGTACCCCACAATCAGTTTGTTGTAGGTTTCTATAATAGTCTCCATCTGATGTTACAAGCTGCTTTTTCTTCTTCTCCTCCTTCTTCTCCACTTCCTCTGCCTCCTCTTCCTACTTCTTCTTTTTCTGCCTTCTTCTCCTCTTCTTCCTCTCTCTCCCTCTTTTGTCTTTGGGGACAGGGTTTCTCTCTGTATTTTTGACTGTCCAGGAACTCAGTATGTAGATCAGGTTCACAAAGACCTATCTACCTCTGCCTCTAAACTCTACTTTTACAAGGAGAAGCTTCTTTGATGAGGAATGATAGCTACACTGGCCTGTGAGTGTAGGGTAAGAATTTAAAATTCAGTTAGAAATTATAGTGGTTTAGTAAATGTCAGTAGTACATTCTTCCCTAAGATCTATTTTGTCTGTGTTATTTCATAAGCTTCATTTCTTTCAAAGTGCTCTGACTTGCAGAAGAGCACTTTAGTATTCCATAATATGAAATTGATTCCTATTGGAGTCCTGTCTATTCTTTCCATCTCTGGTTTAAGCCCATAGCACTTACCAGTCTATAGAAATCATGGCAGACTTTTCAGAGCAATGCCCTTTAATTCTTGATAAATTATCCCTGAAGTATATAATGTTACATCATCTCTCTATTTGCTCCCAGGTGCACTGTATTTTTCTATATGCATGTTACATTTTCCGCTTTTATTTAATGAATGAGACTATAATTTTTGATTCTGGATTTTGGTAGAGTTTCAGGTTGGATATGAAGAGTGAAATGATTACTTTTCTGCAGCTAATTATTGCAACAAGTCTTCTCCATCAATTTTTCAAAAGCTGAAAAAAAAGTCATATGAATTTTAGTTTCTTTTCTTCCACTAAATTTTCATATCAAATATGCTGAGCTTTTTCCTGCATAACTTAGACTTATCAATGTCATAAAAGGTTACAGAAGGAAGAAGAGTTGAAAGTGGATAAAGGCACACAGGAATTCATAATCCTATTTGTCACTGCTTTTTACATATTTATAAATTTATAAGAAAATAGGTATCTGTCAACTTTGAACTTTAAAAATTTATTGCCCAAAGTCTCATTTTTCAGACATTTTACGTTTAATTATTTCTTTCATTGATTTGGAATTATTTTTTGATATTGCATGAACATATATTTTATCTATCAAAGTGATAGCTAAATTTCTCATTATTCTCATTGCATTTTTTTTTCTGTTTGTCACTCTGTCCTCTGACAGATTTAGGTTGCTAGACTTATGGTGTTCTAAATCCATTGGTAAAAATCTGTTTTGAGTAATTTATGACATTTTGTCTTTCTATCTGTCTATATTTGTACATCTTCTTGGAATTTTTTTGGCATCTGATGATTTTCATTATAACCAAAGCAAATATTCTTTCTTACAAAATACTTATTTTATTGAAAAAGCTCAGACATGGAAATACCAATGCTACAAATACAGATACTATCTTTAGATTTTTATTTTATTTTATTTTAACAAATCCAATATCTTTTAAAATATACATTTCAAAAATGCTTTAAAATATATAGAACTTGACAGAATATGCCCTTAACATTTGTTAACTATTCTCTCATAATTTTGTTGTTTTTCCATCCTAGACTTTTTATTAATTTATATTTTATATCCATTTTTAGACTTCCCAGCTAAACATTCTGTTGGTATCATATCATTTCTCAAATTCAAAACTTAAACTTTCATTTTCATACAAATAACTTCTAAATTAATACAGATAGTCTTATGTTTTCCTCTGGATACTGATACTTGCCTTTCAATTTATTTATTGCTAGTAGGTTTTGGAATTGTGTAATTGGATTTTAATTTTCTATACATTACAGTTGTTAAGAAAAGAATTAAGAAATTGCTGTCGGATCTAAGCATGGGGGCTCTTGGGAGGCAGAGGCAGGCAGATTTCCATGAGTTCAAGTCCAGTCTCATCTACATAATGAATTCTAGAACAACCAAAGCAACAGAGTGAGGTTTTTATCTGTGTCTTTCTATTTTAAATTTATCATATTTTTCCTGGGCTAATATAAAATTAGCTTTTATAAATGGCTCAAGACCATTCATATATTATAAGACACAATATATTGTATGTATATATAACAAATATGCATATATTATATGCATACTCAAAATAAATACTAAGGGTAAAATATTCATGATAGTTGTATTAATTCTATTGATTTATAATAGAATAACACAAACAGAATTATTGAATGATAATTATTTATTACTTCATAGGGTTATTTTTGAGAAAATAAAATATAATAAGATAAAGCATTTGACATTGGATAAGGTAACCCAAGCAAAGAAAAAAGGTTCCCACAAGCAGGCATGAGAATTAGATACTCCTTCACACACTTGGGAGGCTCATAAAAATACTAACATCAGCTAGACTATGTATGCACAGGACCTTGTGCAGACCCATGTAACCTTATGCTTGCTGCATCAGTCTCCATGAGCTCATTTGTGCTTTGCTCAGTTGACTTAGAATGTCCTGTAATCCTGGTGTCCTCCATCCCCTCTGGCTCTTATACTCGATCTGCCTCCTCTTACACAAGGTTCCCTGAGCTCTGAGGAGAGAAACTTCCCGTTTAGAGCTGTGTATTCTGAGCACTCTCTCTAAGTAATATCTGGCAGTGGATCTCTGCAGATGTTTTCAGTTGGTTCAGGAGGAAGATTCTCGATAATCACTGGATAAGGCACTCAATATCTATATATATAGCATAATATCATTAGGAATCATTTCATTGGTGCTTTTCTTTTTTTTCCCCCAAATTTACATTTCTTTTTCTTTCTTTCTTTCTTTCTTTTTTTTTTTTTTTTTTTTTTTTTTTTTTTTTTTTTTTTTTTTTTTTTTTTTTTTTTTTTTTTTTTTTTTTTTTGGTTAAGAGACTTTTAATTACTGTTCCCATTTCACTAGGAGTTATAGGTTGGATTACAATGCTTATCTGATCTTTATTTAACTTTGTTAAATAGTATCTAATGAGAAAATATCCATTTCTTTTCGAGTATCCAATTTGGTGCAGAAGAAATTTGATAGTATATATTTATTATTCTCTGAATTTCCCTGGAGTTTGTTGTTGCTCCCTTTTAATTTTTTTTAAACTTTATTTATTTATTTACCTTGGTGTTTGCCTGGAACTGGAACTACAGACAGTTGTTAGCTGCCATGTGGGTGCTGGGAATTGAACCCGGGTCCTCTGGAAGAGCAGACGGTGCTCTTAACCGCTGAGCCATCTCTCCAGTCCCTCATTTTTGATTTTGTTAATCTGGATATTCTCTCTCTGCCTTTGAGTTGGTTTGGATAAAATTTGTCTGTCTTGTTGATTTTCTCATTATCCAACTCATTGTTTCATTGATTCTTTGTATTGTCTTCTTTGTTTTTATTGATTAAAGCCCCAAATTTTATTATTTCCTATTATCTACCTCACTGGGCTGTGATTACTTCTTTTTGTTGTAAGTTTCCAGGGGTTCTTTTAGGTTTCTAGGATGAGATCTTCAATGCAATAAGCTTGCCTCTTAGTACTGCTTTTATTGTGTCCCATAAGTTTGGGTATGTTGTACATTCATTTTCATTGACTTCTAGAAAGTCTATATTTTTTTTCTTTATTTCTGTCTTTACCCATTTGTCATTTATTAGAGAGTTGTCCAGTTTTCATGAGTTTGTAAGCTTTCTATTGTTGCTGATATCTGGCTTTAATCCATCGTGGTCTGATAGGTTGAAAGTAGTTATTTCAATTTAATTATAATTCTAGGTGCAGATTTCTAGATTTGTCATAGTGGGTGGATGTTTAGCTCCTTAGTATCTGTTTCCTCTCTGGATTTTTGGAGAGTATAATAACTATGTGTGTTGCCTGTTTCCCTGGCCTACTCAGCTGATATGATCATAGGGAATGTCTACTGATGTTGGACGCTGAGAAACTGGGATGAGTGGGGGAACGAAAGGTTGGAGGAGATCTTTGTGACCCTTTGGAGCTGGGGTCAGAGAAGAAAAGTGGTCACAGCAGGTTTTCTGCTCTAGAGCTGGGAATGAGATTAGGGGGATGGAATGCAGAGAAGCAGAGAAGAGTGTAGATTTGATTCTACATTATTTATTGCCCTGGAAATAAAAGCCCTTGGGTTAACAGGGGCTGCTTGCTGGAGTTAAGGGCTTTGACAAAGCAAAAGGTTGGGGGAAAGAGATTAGAAAGTAAAAATCTGTGGGATACACAGAAGATGGAAACAGGAGGCAAGGATGGCTGTCACAGTTGTTCTGCTGCAGATCTGGGGAATTGGATTTGGAGGAACAAAGACATAAGAGAAGATCTGCAGGCAATTTACCTGGTTTTCAGTAGGCATGGCCTGTGGTATAGCAGCAGGTCTCTCCTGGAGATGGGGGATGGGATGAAACAACAAATGGGGGAGTGGAAGAAAGATTAGAAGGGGAAGGTCTCTGGGATCCACAGGAGATGTGGGCAGTAGGTAAGAAAGGCTGCAACTGATGTTCTGTTCATAGGGATGGGCCTGGGAGATTGAATTTGAAGGGGAGGGTGATGAACTTCTTTAGTTGGCTTACCTGTTTCCCTGACCTGCTCAGTTGGTGTGTTCCCAGTTGATGGTGTTGGAGGCTGGGATAATGAGATGAGTTGAGGGAAAGAAGGTTGGGAAAAAGTCCTTTGTGACCTCTTGGGAATAGGATCAGAAAGGAGAGGAAGGATGTAAGGATTCCTGGCACACCACCATGTGGTGAACCCAATATGGCATGGCATTGAGTGAAATAAGAATTCCTGGTATGTAGCAGTCACAAGATGAAGACAACATAGTACCAGAAGAGTACTCTGCCTACAGAGGGCATGCCCCTAGGCATGGCTATATAGATCTGTGCCCATCTGTTCTCTTAAAAGGAAATGCCATGTGACAGTCTTTCTTCTCTCTTTCTCTTTCTGCTTCTTCTTCCCTGCTTTTCTCCAAGTACTCACTCGGTAACTCCCTTGAATATACTCTTGTGTGGCATCTGGTAGTGAGTGTGTGCATCTGATCTCATGCGAGAAACCAGAAAAACTGCAGCAAATTTTCTGCCGCTCTCTAGAGGCCTGCCACTTAGCTCCCAAGGAAATCCATGGACTTATTCTTACGAACGCCCAGACCCAGCTTGACTTATTTATAACTATAAAGAAGCTTCTATAACTTAAATTATTTTGTCTAACTTTTGCCTCTGGGCTTTTATCTGTCTCTATTCTATATACCCTTGCTTTTTCTTACTCTGTGTTGGTTGTGTGGCTGGGTGGCTGCCATCTGCCATCTCTCCTCTTCTTTTTTCTCTTCAGCCTAGGTTTCTCTTCCTACTCCTTTTCTTTGTCTGGCAGTTCTACCTATTTCTCTCTCCTACCTAGTTATTGACCACTCAACTTTTCATTGACCAATTAGTTGTTTTGGGCAGGCCCAGTAACACAGCTCCACAGAGTTAAAAAAAATACAACATAAAAGAAGGCAACATTTTGTTGCATCATTAAACAAATATTCCACAAGATAGGTGGATGTAACACCTTAAGTTAATATTCCACAACATGTGTTGAAGTTGAAGTGAGAGGGTCGGAGGAATTTAGGAGGAAAGAAAGGGGCAAGCAAATGTCCAGCTAAGTGCAGCATAGGAAAACTCATGTGACATGAGAAGAGAAGGCATGAAGATACAAGAGGTAAAATGTTTGACTGGAGTTAAGGACAGGGTCATGGGGGACAGTAGAGAATGTAGGCCAAAACTAAAGATGTGTAAAATACGTAGAAAGCAATTGCTTTATAAGCTAAATAAGTGCTGGGATGTGCTGTGCAGACTGCTAAGAAAAAAGTTACCTAGCTATGAACTTTGCATGCTACAGTACTCACCTACCACATGTCCATTGTTGCAATACTAGCATTGCAGGGGAGTAACCGCAAACTTTCCAATTGCATTTGAGGCCTGCCTTGTGAGAGGAATTCAAGCCTTGTGCTGCAAACTTGGTTGAAAACCAGTTTCTGGGGGAGATCACAGGTTATGAGTTGGAATCAAGTACTGATTGGATATTATGCCTTCTAATCCCTGCACACACACTATACTCATACACTTTATTAGCTCTTAGCCTTCGTCAGAAACCTTTAGTGTTCATTTCTCTCCATAGTGAACAATGGCTCTTTACAGGTCTAAGTGTTGATAGTAAATAACTGCTGTTGAGTGTTTATGCCTACACAGGACATTCTACATCTCTCTATGGCCTACGACAGATAATAAGGGGACAGAGACTATGGGAAAGAGTGCTATGAAATTCTTTTCTTTGGATATGTCATGCCCATTGCTATCATGAACATGTAGTAGATATGTATGGCTGCAAAAGACCTGCATACAAAACAAAACATAGAATTAAGAGACGACTATTTAGGAGAAAGTGCTATCAGTAGTGTGTGGGGGGAGAGAAAATAGTAATGGGGAAGAGAATAGGATCACCATACATTGTATATATGTATGAAGTTGTCAGAAAGTGTTCCACATTTAAAGTGGTATTGGGTTTACAGTACTGTGTATATGCTATACTGAAACCATTGGATTCTGCAAATGGGAAAAATGTATGCTATGTGAACTACTAAACAAATACAATTTTTTTAAATTTATTTTGTATTTATCAAAAAAACAGTAAAATGAATTTAAAATGCTGAAAAGTTAACAATAACTATAAAGAAGATAAAAACCATAAGCATGACTTATCAAGGGTGATAATACAAAATAAGATTGCTACACATATAACAAATACAATTTTAATTGAATAAGGCTTTCTTGGTTACTTTAATTCACTCATTCTTCTTGATAAAGTTTGGAACCATTCTATTAATTCTAAAACAATCATTTTGGTGTATGATTTAAATATCTCTAATGTTCCTGAGAGGTCTAGGTCCCTGTTCTCACAATGAGCCTCTGTTATTTATGCCTATATTCTTTTGATTCTTTTGCCACACCATGTAGATTGGAAGTAGAGACGATTCACAGGGCACTATCACAGGAACTGGAACAGTTATGTAAGTAATCCTAATTTATAAATATTTAATCTTACATTTTTTTCTCCTTGGGTTTTTTTTTTCAGCAGTAGAGTTGTAGGTGTAAGGTTTGTGGTGTTAAATAAGCTTAAAATCCAATTATCTACCTACTAAAATGAGGTGCTAATATACACCATAGGTTTGTAATAATTCGTATGTCATGTGTGGTTTAGTAAAGGAATTACTTAAAAATCAACTCCTGAACCCTAACTTAAGTGACAACTGTTAGTATGTGAACTTAAGTGTGAAACAGTCACATTTATTTAAATGTAATTAGACTGGAGTCTGAATTTTCATATCATTTTGAACATTGCCTCAAAATCACATTTTAAGATCTCCTTACATCTCTATGATAGTAACAGAAAAATCTGGGAGATTTCTGTGATCCCACAATTATGTGAAACATATTTGATGGACAAATCTTTGGAATCATCTCAAACTTCTTTTCATTCCCACAAACAGAAAAGAATTTAATTTCCAGAAGCCTCCACCCTGTGACAGATTGCATTGTTCTCAAGTGCATGTGAGAAAATATGTTTCTCAGAATGCCCGTCTTTGAGTACATCAAATTAATGTTGGTCAAAAGCCGATAAATGTGATAATAAAGAAGGTAAATGAGAACAGCAGGTGCTGTGCTCTGAAGGAAAAGTAGACTAGAGTTTATGAGACATGCTTGCTGGAATACAGCTGAGGCCCTTCTCGTACCCTTTCTCCTCATTCAATGTGTGGACTCCTCAGCTGTTCTCACTCTTAATCCCTCACATCTACACCTACTGTACCACGCAGAATTACAAATTCACAATGGTAGAAACTACAGGGAGACAAGAACGTTGGATGTTTTCTACCAACTGCTATTATTTTAATTTTGTGATTATGTTATAATTACATCATTTCTCCATTCCTTTTCTTTCATCCAAATGCTTCCATGCACTGCTTGTTCTATTTCAAATTTGTGACATCATGTTTGTAAATTGTTTTACATACACACACATGTGCACAAACACACTCACCCATAAATATGTAAATATAGCTTGCCCAGGCTCTATAAAGGTATTTTTATATTTCTTTAGCTGCTGGATTTTTAGATTTAAACATTTCCTTTTTCTTTTTTTCTCATCAAACACTACCAGAAGACATATGGAAATTGTTATATTGTCCGGTTGATCTTTTCAGGTTTTCATTCTTTTCACTTAGGTTAGGTAATCTCTATACAAATTATACAATTATTAGCTGCTTTATTTTTTTTTATCCAAACTTTACCCTCAAAACTTGGTGGATGTTAATTCTAATTATAAATTATGGGGGAATTTTTTCTTTATGGTTGTTAGAAGTAAAGATTCTTGGAAGATAGCCAGGACTGATCTTAGCATTACCAACATGATAGGAAGTGGAATAATGTGACTGGATCATCATCATCATCATCGTCATTATTATTGATGAAAACTGGAGAAGAAGGCAAACATTTTCATACTTGTGCTATCTTTTTAAGGTTTCTATGTGGATCTTTAGGCAAATGAAACAGTAACAGCTTCTAAATTAGTGGCAGTAAGTACTAGAGCCAGCACAATGTAGGCACAATATCAAACAATGCTGGAGCTTTATCACACATTTTCTAAAATCTTTGCATTTCTTGTTTTACAATGCCTTGAAACAGAAAATCTCCCTCGATATGGAAAGAAATCACAGCATTGACAGCAGGCATTCCAAACCAAAGATCCTGCAGTGAGAGAGTTACATCATTACTGTGAGACAATGTCATTTGAAAGGAAGATCCTACCACATAACTGAATGATTACAAAAGGCTGCAATAGCAAATGTCCCTGGGATGCATTCTTATCCATTGTTCTGTTTCTGCAAAAATGTTTATAGGACAAAATTTACTGAGTTCAAAGAAAGATTTGCGAAGCTTAATGACAAATAGCTGAATTTCTTAACATCTTTCGAACATTACTTCCCTTGTACAGTTCATGTTATACTTGACCGAAGTGTGGACATCAACACTCACTGAATCAATATGTATTATTTATGCAACATAAATGTGGCAAAAGGACATTTATAATGAGAAAAATAAAAGAATGAACTGACCTTAGAATCTATAGCACACCCACTCTGTGAAGCATGACACTTTGTGCTTACCTTTGCAAAAAAAAAAAAAAAATTGGCATAGGTGCATTTAATTACTTATAAAATATTAAGCTATACCAACTTAAACTCATTATGATAGTTTTATGAAGGCTAAAATAAAATACCAATATATATTGCTATAATAAAATATAGTACAGCATGTAAGATTTCAGTTACTAAGTTTTTATTACATGGAGTCATCATTAATTCATGTTCTGTCTCTCCTGTGTTTGGAGAAAAGTATATAAACAAGAGGAGTCTTCATTCCCAACTGCTCTTCTGCCACACTCCAAATAAAATGAAACCAAAGGAAGCACATAACAAATTTGATTCAAAGAAAACTTCAGACACTATGGCCATTACGCACATATTTCTTAAATAAGAAATGAGTTGTCTGCATGCTATCTTGCCATGGTTGCAAAGGCTCACTGTAAAAAGGACCAGATCAGTAGACTGTCAGAAGAACTCTAGAGATAAACAAAACCCCAATCAAACTGCTCCCTTCCTGTCTTTTTAGCTCAGTTTCATCTTGACATAAAAAGTGCTCTTTTACTGTGTAAGAAAAGCCATGACTATCTCTGTATGATATTTGTACAGCACCTTTTGATTTCCAAATACATTGAAAAAAAGTCTGTGAAGTAATACATAGATTGTCTGTAAAAGATATGCAATTAGTGATACATTGGGAGTTTTGAAAGTGAATCAATTGTCTTTTGTATATGAACTTCTGGTAATTACAACTAAGATTCAAAGTGTTTAAGTATAATTGTAGTTGTTAAAAGCAAATATCTGGAATCTCTACCTCATAAATATGCACAATTACTATACAACAAGTAAAATTATTTCAAGTGACTTCTAGCATAAACAGCCTCATTATAGAACTGTGCTAATTAGCAATCGTTATTTGTTTGAAATGTCTCTTTCTTGTCTGAAGGCATGTGCCACTAATAATGTCCAAAACCTGTTTGAACTAGTTCTCTATTCTCTGTTTTTTCTTCCATCTCTAGCCAGTGTTGTTAAGTTACTTATTTGAAATACAAGTAAGTTTGGTTCACTTAAAAGATAAGTCTCAGTTGGAATACACACACACAGACACACACACACACACAGATTATAAAATATTTTATATTATGTCTTATACATATAATGTGAGATTATATTTTTAAATATTGCTTTTCTATTTCTTATTTTGTACTCCTTATATCTCAAAACAGAAGAACAGTGAGTTTCCGGTGAGAGTATCTCTTCTAGAATGTCAGAAGCTATACCCATAAAGTTTCACCAACAGGAATGCCCAAACCAATGGGTTGCAACTTTTTTTTGAGTCACATATCAGTTATCCTGCATATCAGTTGTTTACATTGCAATTTATAACAGTAGCAAAATTGCAATTATAAAGTAACAACAAAATAATTTTTGTTTGGGGTCACCACAACATGAGGAACTATATATAAAGGGTCCCAGCATTAGGAAGGTTGAGAACCACTGGCCTAAACTGATCTGAACAAGGTTAACAATATTCAACATGGGAAGACAAACTGGGGAAAGCCCATAGTGCCTCTACTATACACCAAGAGCTATAAACAACCAAGGATGCTCAGAGCTGGAGAAATAATCTTCCCCAAAGAAGAGCACAACAGTTGGTTATCCAACTTAAGAAACATTTTTTTTTCAATGTTAAATTCATTACTTAAATTAATTCTGTTTCAATTTTAAGGTTCATTGCTGTTCCTTTCTAAAATAATTATTTATTTTCATGCACATTGATATTTTTTGCACATGCATGTCTATGTGAAGGTGTTACATCTCCTGTAGGTAGAGTTACAGTCAGTTGTCAGGTGACATGTGGGTACTGCAAATTGAACCAGCTCCTCTGGAAGAACAGCCTATTAACCACTGAGACATCTCTCCAGCCTTTGTGGTTTATTTGTAAACAATAGTGTTTCATTATGTGCACCTCCAGGAAATGGCAATTTAAGCATGTTTTAGAGTATTGTATTTTCTTTCTGAAGCTTAGAAGTTTATTCTCTGCTGGGAAAAGGGAAAGACCTGGCTTGTGCTTACATATTTTATGATGACCTTGTCATAACCTGTTTTACATTTTCCATTTCATATTTTGTCATATTTTAGATGAGCTGTGATTTTTATTTATTTATTTGAACATAGTTTGCTTTACTGATTCTCTGATAATTTTACATCATGCACCTCAGTCCTACTAATTTTCCAGTCCCTTCAAAACCATGCCTCACCCCTATAGCATCTTCCCCCCAAAATTTAAAAAAATATTCATTATAGTCAAATAAAAAACTTGCTCCTCCATTTTTCTCGCCTCTCTAACAAGTTTTTATTTACTTCACTGCCACACAGGATACCTTTTGTTCACCAAGCTTTACTTGCAAATGTTCATTGTGTAATGGGCTGTTGGTCTGGCTCAAGGCCTCTGGCCTCTGGTATATCATCAGTACTGGACCCTCACTGAAACTCCTCTCAGATACCCTGCTGGTGACCTGAGTCATGTAGATCCTGTAGCTGTGGTTCCACAGGACCAGTCATTTTTAAAAGTAGAATATTTTTACCAAGTTATGTTGAAAAGCATTGCCTTCTCTAATGACTCTAGGTGAATAATGATGTGTACTATCCAATTACAAGGTCACAAGAATTTTATGAAATGCTATAAGAACTTTATGAAAGATAAACATATTTAACTTAATTGATATGTTTTATGCTTTATATAACATCTATTAACATCTTGTTTATAATTAAAATTATTAAAGTCTGTCTACTCAGATGTTTAAAATGATCATCGTATATATAATAATCAACTTTGTTATACATAAAAACCTGAAAACATATATTTCTATCTCACTGATTGTTTAAAATTTTTGCACTGTTTATCAAACTTCTGCTCACTTTGTTTAAATAATACTTTTTACAAACAGGAAATATGGATTGCAGAGATGTCTATTTGGATTGAAATGTTTGCTGCACAAATCTAAGGTCCCAAGTTTAGGTCCTTAATACTCACATGAAACCTGAGTGTCATGGGAGCCATTTGTAGCCTTAGCATTAGGGGAACAAAGATAAGCAGGTTTTCGAGGTTGGTCAGTCAATGTGGCCAAAATAGTAAGCTCTATATCCAGTGTTATGTTGGTTCCAAAAGCACAGTGGAAAACAGAGAAAGACAGTCAATGTTAACCTCTGACCTATATATGAAAATATATAGACAAGTGCATCACACATATATGCACATACATAAATACATACACATGAACACACACCCACACACCCTCTCTCTGTTCTATGCACATATAATAGAGAGAGAGAGTACAAAATGATGGTCATTTTTTATACAGTGAATAAATGGGACCTAACTAAGACCTACTCAATTGGAGAATGAAAAACGGACACGGAACTCTGGCATAGCCTTGATGTAGCTAAATGCTTGTACAGAAATACAGAGTGTCTTATTTTACAGACTATTTTTAGGGTTCACACTAGGCTAACAGTTAGCCTAAATTAAATCTAGATCACAGAAAGCTTTATAGGTACTTAGTAAAACTGTAGTTATCAATCTTTTCTCTAAATGAGACATCAGGATGATGGAAACTGAGCTGGGCTAATGTGTCTCTAACTCTTCAGTAGTCGGTGATACAAAAGAAGCAAGGCGGCAGTGATGTTCATCTGTAGTTCAGTAGTTCTGCCAAATGTGTTTTATGATGGGAAAATGACTCTCTATTAAATGCCTTAGCTTCCCTTTGGGGTCTGTAAGAATGCTAATTTACTTCCATTTTATTCATGAACACCATTGCTCTGAGCTTGACTTAAGTAGAGATAAGCTATCCCTGTATCCTGGTACCCACAGGAAAACTCTTCAGTTTTGCTTTTTATGATTCTTCCCAGAATATTTAAAGACCCTATATATTTTAATTGAATGGTACTATAGCAACTAACCACCCTTTGGTGTTTTTCTAAATTACTGTTTTCTAGGTTTAACATGTTTTTTTTTTTTTTTAAAGTCAGAAGTCCTGGATTGAATTGTGCTGCTGGTGATGTCTTTTCTTATTTGCCAGTTTTAGAATTCTCTTCTGTCTCATGATGAACTCTAGATGAATATTTTCAACCAAAATAGTCTGGTCTCAAGATTAATCCCAGATGCTTGAGACTTGAAACCGTATTTTCTTTTCATGCTCTTGAATATATTGTCAGGATACACAAGAGACTAGAAAATAGAAATTCATTACTCTTCAAGTGTTCTTTTCACCTTTATTTACTCATTTTCTTTTTCTTTCAACCAACTTTATTAAAAATGAGCATTGGAATATTGAAGGGTTGGGAGAAATTTATAGTGTGATTAAAAAGAGGTATATGATGGATGTGAGGAGTGTGTAGGAGAAGGGATGTCAAGAAAGAAGGAGATTTTTTTCCCAGTTATAAACATGCTTCTAGAAGTTTTCCTGACATTTAAAAATACTTGATTGAGGTTGGCAGTTAAGAAAAAGAAAGCAGTGAGACTGGAAAAGGTAAGAAAAATACCCCTGTCTTAAATTTGTGAACCCTCTTCTCCAATTTTAAAAGAGATAAATTGCATGCAAGAATCAAGTATTTTTAAACTGAGAATACATGGGATGATGATAAATTTTCCTGGGATGAATGGAAATATATAGAAATACATCTTAGACATCAGAATTTGGAGAGTGTGGTTGAAAGTTGGTGGTGTTGGGGCTGATGAAGCAGTTTTGACATGTGAAATTATTTTAGTATTTGAGTTTAAGGGAATTTCCATGTGTAAGATGTGTAAATTAAAGACTGAAAAGGTCTGTATTTCCATAAAAGAAAACTCTGTCACTGCTTTAAAGCATTCAGTACTTACATTTACCCTGAAATAAAATGAGACTAGTTGTGAAATATTCCCAACCTTTCACAAAGTTCTTTGGCTTATTAAATATTCCCAGTTTTCTTGAAGCTTCCAAGCAGCCGAAACAAGAAGCATTGCAGAAAAGTGCAGATGTTCCCAAATCAGAGAGACAGACCTCCAAGAACCAATAAACAAATTATGATTGTGTTGGAAAGATACTTTCAGAGGAAAGTGCCAAAGGCACACTTGAAGTTAAAGGGATGAAAATATGGGCCAAGAACTCAGGAATGAGTGAGCTTTGAGCCAACACACACCAGATGGGAACCATACGGCACCTTAGGGTTTCCGATATTTTCATAAAGGAGAGCCAGATTCCTAGATTTCAGCAACAGTTATTTTCTTTAATCCTATTTAATCTGCTCTATTAATTGTGACAAAGGGAAGAGGAACGATGATCAAGACTCAGCATTCTTTAAGGCAAAAGTAGCCAAGTGAGCATCTCTAAGCATAGCCTTATAAACTGCACAGGCAGAACAATTACGAGCGGGCAAAGTTACTAATATGCAGTACATCCACAGAACAATTAGAGCACTTAGGCTATAGAATATTCCAAAATATGCAGAAATAAGTACATAAATTCAAAACTCATACACTCAGAACATATCACTGCAGGGAGATCTAATCAAAACCTGGGCAGAAAATAGAAATAAAAAACAGATACAAGATAGAGAAGCACTCAGAATATCAGGCACATTGAGTAAAAGTCCTGTCTTTAGAAATACTGACACAGGTTGGAGACTGTGCTGGTCACATCTCTGGCTATTGGGAAGAGAAAAGGTATTTTTTTTAAACTATTGAAAGTGTACACTTGGAATCAGAGACATCCTGGACTGACCCTTCAGATCCCACTCCAACTATAGGAACACCTGACTCACTCTTGAGGGAGGGGGTACAAAACTGGATTTGCCAGGAGTGGAGACTGATCCAAGCATTATTGGGTCAGTTGGACCATAGGACTGTCTGCTCCCTGCCCAGGGAGGGGATGGGGAGTTGCAGAGATGAAAAAATGACCTGATGTGGTGGGAGGGGGAAGGGACCTTGAATGGGGATATACAGGGATGGAAAAAAAAAATTCGGAGGGAAAGCTGAACACAAAGTAAATATATGTGTAGCAATCTTATTTGCATTATCACCCTTGATAAGTCATGCTTACGATTTTTATCTTCTTTATAGTTATTGTTAACTTTTCAGCATTTTAAATTCATTTTACTGTTTTTCTTGATAAATACAAAATAAATAAAGAGAGGAAAAAAAAAAAAGAAAGTGCTCAGAACTACAGGCGAAAGTTTCAGAAAGGCACTTATTCTGAAATAGAGCAAAGAGATGGGGCAGGAAGGCTACTTTGGAGGATTGTTGGGGAAGAAAATGATGGTAAAGCAAGTTACGCATCCCACAAAATGGGTCTAGGGATAATGGATCAATTGCTAAAGTGATGCCCCATAAACAAGCATGAGGCTCCAATTTTGGATCCCCAGTGTTCATGTAAAGGGTCAGACACTGCAATTTGTACTTAGGAAAGAAACTGTACTATAAAAGACAAATTCTCTTATAAATGAAAATAAAGTACAGTTAATATCAGAATAATTTACAAAAGGCACAAGGAAAATTTATTTGATTAAAAAATTGGAGAAGTATGGGGCTGGAGAGATGGCTCAGCGGTTAAGAGCACCGTCTGCTCTTCCAGAGGACCCGGGTTTGATTCCCAGCACCCACATGGCAGCTAACAACTGTCTGTAGTTCCAGTTCCAGGCAAACACCAAGGCAAATAAATAAATAAATAAAGTTTAAAAAAAATTGGAGAAGTTCAATGGGGAAATAAAGTTGGAAAATTAAAATTGAAAATGAAATAGAGGAATGCACAGAAGAACACAATGGAACAATGTGTTCATAGAATGTCTGAAGTAGAAAATAGACAATGAAGTAGACAACAAGCTAATATTTAGCAAAATAGTCATGGAAAAAATTCAGAAAGTAAAAGATTTAAATTTAATATTAAAAGGGAATAATATGCCTGGAAAAGAAACTAAAAGTAGCATATTAAGTAGGTATGAGACTGAGAGATAAGTTTCTGGTCATCCTGGGTTAAATATTCAAAAATACTTTGAAGTATATTCTAGCAGGCAGGTTGTACTTTTATTATCCCATTCTTTTGGAATGTCATACCATAAAAAAATGAAATGAAACTGGAAGCATCCACATCTTGCAAGACAGAAGAGAAAATGGACATCAAACAAAGAAAAGGCACATTAAAAATATAAATATATAAAAAAAGAAATGCCAGAGCCATGGAATACTTGCTGAGAAAAATTGCTAATAGGATATGATACCAGCCTAAGAGAAAGAAATGTGTTGCAGTCAACAAAGCTGAACAGAGTTGGAGATCTGAAGAGTGTTTTGACATCAGACATGGATTGCAGAATTTGGAGTTTGCCCAGCTGATTTTTGATCTTGCTTTGGTCCAGCATTTTTTAACTCTGCTACCTTCCCTACATTTTGAAATGGTAATTTATATTCTGTCATTATATATTGGAATTATGTGATAATTTATTTAATTTTTATTTTTAACTATTTATTTATGATCATCTATTACTCTATAAAAGACACATTTGTATTGAAATTTCTTAAAAAGGATACAGCATTGAGAATATCTTAAAGGGAGAAACTTGATAAACACAGCTTCAAATTTAACAATAGTTGTAGTTAGTTTGTTCCTATGTAGGCATATTAAATAGTTAAAATAACTGTCCTCTGTATCTCTTTTCTCTAAAATACATGGAACAAAAAAACCTAAGGCACCTTAAGCCAAGTTTAGGCTCAGCTACAGATGAAGATAGCACATTAGGTCACAGCTAATGCCCACAGATGTACTATGGCCACCACAAATTCCTGCTAAGCAATCCTTCTACAGTCAAACCAGAAGATTTGTTTGTTTGTGTTTGCGTGTGTGTGTGTGTGTGTGTGTGTGTGTGTGTGTGTGTGTGTGTGTACATACATACATGTGTGTGTGTAAGAAACTTTAGATGTTGAACTTTTAAACATTGTTGAGACTGTGTTAGAAAATGGGGATTTCTGAATTTGGACTGAATGCATTTTTGTACTATGATATGGCTTCAAGCCTTTGGGGTCAGGGAATGTAATGTGGTGGTTTAAAAGAAAATGGCTTCAGCTCCAAAGTGAGTGGCGCCATTAGGAGCTATGGTCTTGTTGAAGAAGCTATGGCTTTGTTGAAGAAAGTGTGTCACTGTAGGAGTGAACTTTGAGGTCTCTTTTGCTTGAGCTTTGCTCAGTGTGATAGTCAATCCATTTTCAGTTGCCTTCTAGTCAAAATGTGGACAGCACCATGTCTGTCTGCATGCTGCTCTGTTCCTTGAAATGATAATGGACTGAACCTCTGAACTGTAAGGTACCACCTCAATTAAATGTTTTTCTTTTTTTTTTTTTTTAAAAGATCTAATTTTAGAGATAACCATGAACATGTAATTTAGTTCCCATACATCAACAGAATACAGAGCAAACAGTAAGGACAGAAATACATTGTTAGAGAGTTGAGTAATGTAAATGGTCTTGGATTGCTTATGAAAATAAGTTTCAGGGTAGTTCATTGTGAACACAAGTTCCTTTTCAACAGAAAAATCATTGGGCATAAAAGGCTAAAATAATTATGTAAAATGGTATCAGTAAGTACATATCAAAAAAATATTTAATTCTGATGTTGGAATGATAAATATCAGAGCAAACATTACCAAATGATGTCAACACATGCTGTATATTTAATAAAATAGTCTAGAATTTCAGAGGAAAGAATCATCCACAGTCCAAGCTATGATGGTTAGAGAGTGGCGACCCATGTCTTTAAACCCATAATCTCTGTGAGCTCAAGCCTAGCAACCAGGCAGTGCTGGTGCATGCTGTTAGTTCCAGGACCTGAGAGGCAGAGGCAGGAGGATTTCTGTGACTTTGAAACCAACCTGATATACAAGGCAAGTTCCAGGACAGTGAGGACTGTTACACAGAAAGCCCTGTCTCAAAAAACAAAACAAAACCAAAGGCTGGAGAGATGGCTCTGTCCTCTGATATTCCAGACTGATTTTAATAAATATGCAATATATCACCACAATTATGACAAAAAGACTATTCAACAATACTGATGGACAAACTTCATAGTGAAGATAAAATGATAATTAACATATGGCAGGTAATAAGATATTTATTTTGAAAAATATACACAAAATATTTTTTTCAGTTTATAGGTTTATTTATTTTTATCTTCTCTATATGAGTATTTTTCAGCATGAGTGTAAGTACAATACATATGCATATTACATATAAAAATGTAGTGTGCTTTAGCCTGCAGAAGCCTGAATAAGTTGTTTATCTGAGAACCCACCTTCTATGACAACTGACACCAGAAATCCCCACTCCTTGGGGCTGTGAATTCTCTGGTAACATCGAGTCATTGTTATACAGGTTAAACTGAAAGTTTCCAGTAGAAACTGAGGCCTGTGCTTTAGTGAAACTGTACCAGTAAAACTCAAGGAGCATATTGGGTAGAATATGAATCTAGCTCAGGATCAGTCACTAGCACTGCATCCAGGGGACTTCAAGTCCCCAGGATACACCCAACACTCAGGAGGCAGAGGCAGGTGTGTCTCTGTGAGTTCAGGGACAGCCTGGTCTAGAAAGTGAGTTTCAGGGCAGCCAGAGGTATATAGTAAAACTCTTTCTTAAAAACATCATTAACAACAACAACAATAGAAAAGTCATGTTGAAAATGTAGCTTGGTTTGTACAGCAAGGCCTTGCGTTCTATTGGCAGCATCAAATCAAACGGTAGAGCACTCCTAGCCTGTGTCTCCTCTTCAGCAACCATGGCAGAAGTACAATTGCTCATCGAGGTGCACTGTAACAGTATTTATTTCCAGCTTTCCCAGTCTTCCCCGTTTTCTATACTTTTCACGTGTATCTTGTGTAGTTTGCGATAAGCAGAAGACTGATGCATTTACTTGTTTTTATAAAATCCTCATTTTTGCTTGTGATTGGGGTGAGTTGTCCCGCATTCATCTTGGTTTTCACTTTAGGAGTAGACATCAGCTTCCCATCTGGTTCTCTAGCCCCAGGCTCCCCATTTTTCAGCCCTACTGCCATGCCAAACTTTCAGCAATCCTTCATCAGGTCTAGCCAGGACAGTGACCATATCTACCCTTAAGCCAGGGCTGCCATTTTGATTCCCCTTGCTGCAAAATGCCAATCACTTCTACTACAGGAATGGCCTCCTAACCTTCCAATCCTGGGCTTCAGAGCTCAGTTTACCGTGGCCATCACGTTCATAGTCTCAGAGACACTCCTTCCCAACACACCTTCGTGGCATCCTACATTAGCATTCACACTGTTTTGCTAACCTTGCTCACTGTATTGTTCGGGCTGTTCCCAGACCTCAGAGCTCAAGTTATCTCCCTGCACTAGCCTCTTGAGTTGCTGTGACTACAGGCAGATGGACTGGTTTTTTCATTAACTCATTTTAAAATCTGGACACAAGATCTGCTTTTTAGTTAGTTTGGATAAGGGTTTGTCTATCATGTTAGTTTTCTCAAAGAACTAACTTTTTGTTTCATTAGTTCTTTGTATTATTATCTTTGTTTCAATTTTACTGATTTTAGTACTGAGTTTATTTCCTGCCTTTTTCTACTCCTTCTGGGTGTTTGATTCTATAGGTTTTAGAACTTTCAGCTGTGCTGTTAAGTCTCTTGTGTGAAATTTCTCTAGTTTTTTTTTTTTTATTTTAATGTAGGCACCTATTGTTATGAACTCTTAGCACTCATTGTGTTCCATATGTTAAGGGATGTTGTAGATTCATTTTCATTGACTTCTAAGAAGTCTTTAATTTCTTTCCTTACTTCTTCCTTGATCCAGATGTGGTTCAATTGAGAGATGTTTAGTTTTTATGACTTTTTAGGTTTTCT
Source organism: Sigmodon hispidus (assembly GCA_004025045.1). Taxonomy (NCBI): domain Eukaryota; kingdom Metazoa; phylum Chordata; class Mammalia; order Rodentia; family Cricetidae; genus Sigmodon; species Sigmodon hispidus. Next base: position 45,506 of record PVIH01005266.1, read on the forward strand.
GTGGTTCCTGCTTTTGAACTTTAATTTGTGAATCAATATTGTTTATATCTGGTTTTGTCATGGAATGTCTTGTTCACTCCATTGAGAGTTTTGCCGGGTATAATAATCTTGGCTGACCTCTGTGCTCTTAGTGTTTTTATAACCTCTGACCAGGACCTTTTAGTTTTCATAGTCTCCACTGAGAAATTAGGAGTTATTCTGATAAGTCTGCCTTTATAAGTTGCTTGACCTTTTTCACTTTGCAGTTCTTAAAATTCTTTGTTTATTCTGTATGGTCATTCTTTTGATTATTATGTGGTGATCAGAATTTTTGAGTGGGGGAGGGTCTAGTCTATTTGACGTCTGTTAGTTTTTGTATCTTCATAGGCATTTCCTTTTTCAGGCTGAGAAAAATTTTTTCTACAATTTTGTTGAATATATTTTCTGTGCCTTTGAGCTGGTTGTGGTGATATGTTATATATTTAATTAAACCAGTCTGGAATATCAGAGAATAGATCCACACCTAGTCAATCCAGGAGGATCAGAGAGTGGTAACTCATACCGTTAATCCCAGCACAGGGAAAGACCAGCAGTGGTTACCTAAGCCTTTACTATCATAACTCCAGAGACAGATACCTTTCTGTGTTTCTGTGAGTTCAATACTAACTACCAAATAGTAACAGATCACACCTTTAATTTTAAGCTAGATATGAAACAACTGGGCAAAGAACGTATTTAAGACAGGTGTCGAAGGCAGATTCATTCATAGAGGTGACAAGGAGAGAGGCTGAGGAAGCTGGAAGATAGCTGGGTGAGATTTGACTGTGGTTTGTTTCCTCTCTCTGATATTCCAGCTTTCCCGATATCTGGCTCTGAGTTTCATCTAATACAACCAGAATTTATGCAACAGCTGGTATTCTTCTCCTTCTTCTATTCCTATTATTCTTAGGTTTGGTCTTTTTATGGTGTCCCAGATTTCCTGGATGTGTTGTGGTATACTTGTGTTGTAATTCGTTTTTAACTTTGGAGTTTTCTTTGAGTGACGAACTTATTTCCTCTATTGTATCTTTCACACCAGAGACTCTCTTCCATCTCATGGATTCTGTTAGTTATGCATGCATCTGTAGTTCCTGTTAATTTACTTACTTTTTTCATTTTGAGTCTTTTCTTGCTTTGTGTCTTCTTTCTTGTTTCTATTTCAGTTTTCCAGTCTGGAACTGTTTCTTTCCTGTTTGATTGCTTTTTCTTTGTTATCTGGTCTTTCTGTATGGGATTTAATGTTTTCTTCCATTTTTTGCTTTTTGCTTGTTGTTTCTGTATTTCCTTGAGGGAGTTTTTTTTTAATTATTATTTTTTTCTTTAATGTCCTCTTTAAAGGCTTTTATCATTTTTATAAAGATATATTTAAGGTTGTTTTTCTCTGTTTCATCTGTATTGAAAGGTTTAGATCTTGCTGCTGTAAAACCACTAGGTTCTAGTGTTGCCTAATTGTTTGTTATGTTCTTGAATGGACTTTTGCACTGGCATCTACCCATCTTTTCCTCTGATTGGTGCTAGCATTGTCTGTGTTTCAGGGAGCTGTCTTTGGTCTACTAGGTGCTCGTGGTGCTATTGGAGCTTGGAGAAATTAGAGGCAGGGTAGTCTGTGTCTCAGTGAGCAGCTGAGCTCTGCAGGTGGAGCTTTTGTGAGGAAGTTCTCCAGAGTCTGTGTTTCAGGAAGCAACTCTTATGATGGGGCTCTACAGAGGCTGTGTCTTATGAAGCAGCTGCAGCTGGAGCTTTTCTGCTAGGGTTCTCCAGAGGCTGTGTCTCAGTAAGCAGCTGAGGTTGAGGGGATGGGTGGGTTGATGGAATGGGTGGGTTGAGGGAATGGATTGCAGCTTATGGGGTAGACAGTCCATTGAGGGGTATTGATAGTCAGGTTCTCACAAAGGGGTCCTGCTTACTTGCCTGCATGTGGAGTTGTGATGGGTTTGGGGGTACATTTTGTGTCTTGTTGCTCAAACCTTGGGACTGTCCTAGCTGACTTGGCTGGCTAGCTAGGGAGAGGGCAACTCATCTCTTAAGGTGGGGCTCTCCAGAGGTGGAGTCTCAGGAATCAGTTGAGATTGGGGGCATGGTTGTATTTGGGAAATTGATTGAAGCTTATAGGATAGTGGGTTCAATAAAGAGTGTTATTAATCAGACTTGCACTTAGAGGTTCTACTTGCTTGCCTATAGCTGGAACTGTGATGGGTTTTAGGGGCATGAATTTTGTCCTGTTGCTCAGACCTGGGGAGTGTCCTAGCTCCAGAGATAGTTACTTAAAGGTTTCTTATACAGCTCCACTCCCATGATGGCAGTTCTACTCTCCTGACATCATTGGTCTCTGTCTCCCAAAGATGTAGCTCCATATAGGGTATCAATGAAGACTAGGAATTTTCTCCACATATTTTCAGTATATGTATATTCATTCCCCCAAGTATGTAGTAAACACATTGTGGTTGTTAAAATCAAAATGACTTTCATTTGCTCAAATATTCAAATACTTGGTCTGAAGTTGTTGGAACTGTTGAAGAAGGGTTAGGAATTGTCTTATTGAAGGAGGTGTGTCATTGGAAGTGGAGCTTGAGGTTTTAAAAGCACATGCCACTTCATGTCAATATTCTCTGTATTCTGATTATTATCATCTATATGTTCTCAAATGCTTCTCCAGTGCCTTGCCTGCCTGTCTGCTGTCACGCTCCCTGATATGAAGATCATGGACTCTTCCTCTAAGTTAAATGCTTTCTTGGATGTATTTTGTCAGTCATTGTGTATTGTCATGGCAACAGAGAAATAACTACAACATATATGCAAACTTTGTGCCATGGGTTAATTACCACCTTTGCTTCCTAATTAAAGAAACTAAGGTTGATGCATTTAAATATCTTGATCAAATTAGAGGAAGATCCAGGATTTCGATTTTTATTTTGGGTCCTACTTCATGATTTTTCCCCCCGCAATAATATGCTGCAAGTAATATATTATCTTAAGGAAACTTTCAAAAAATAAAATGAAATTTTATTCTGCTAAATCAAGATTATGTTTACATAAGTTATTAGAAGAAAATGCTTGAAAGGCATTTAGAAACTAAGCAAAGCAAAAGCATGTTTTTAAAGATACTCAGTCTTAATTCTTTAATCTGTGACTGTGTTGGGTTGCATGAAAAAGATAAATTGAAGTTACAGAAGGAATTAGGGTTTCTAGTCACTCTACCTTAAAATGAGAAGTAGTTCTGTGTTTTACCAATGGGCTCAATAAACTGACAAGAGTCATCAAAAGTGAATGAAAAGGAAGTGCTAGGGAGGTGGCTCTTCTTTTAGATTCATTTTGTGCCTGATGACCCAAGGTAGAACCCAGGAATTCATAGTGGAAGAAGAGAATCCATTCCTCAAAGTTTTTACATGTCCATTGAGGTGCATACATGTGCACGAATACAGCATAAGACATCCATAGTAGTGTATACTTGCAATTCAATTGTTGTAGAGGCAGAGATTACCATGAGAAATTATTTCTGGGGTATTATTGATAGAATGAGACTGTGTGTTAAGGGTTTTGTAACTCTGGTAACTTGAAAAGAAAGGGGGTGGTTTTCAGGGTAGCAGTTCTTCAGAATGCTGAGTACAGTAGAAATAAAAACCCAGAATTCTAAGATGATCACAATCTCTTAACCTCTGAGCCATCTCTCCAGTCCCAGATGATGATAATCTCATGTTGTTCACATCACAAGTTTTTCATGCATTACATGTCAAAATGATTCAGAGACAAAAGACTTATATGAGGAGAGAAGAAGTTGTTTCTTCCGAATTAGTCTCCAAGATTTAGAAGTAGATAAAAATGCTGATGCCATGAATTCAGAGAAAGTTAAACCATGTTTGAGGTTAGCAGTTAGGATATCATCTGACTTTAGGATAAAAAAAATATATCTATGCTAGGTTTTATAATTTGATCTTAACTCTCGCTCAGTTTCAATAACTTTCTCATTTGCTCTTACATCTCTTTGGAAAAGAATGAAACCTTTGTAGAGAAATATTATTGTGCTGAGAAAAGAGCAGGGGAGAAAAATCCTGCTTAAATTAAAATGAATTGAGAGAAAAAAATTTAAAGGTGAATAGAAGAGCAAGGGACATTTTCTGATCTCATTTTTCTTCTCTATCCCTCTGACCCGCTGTGCCAACAGGTCACAGAGAACTGTTTAGCATTCTCTTTTGTGAATCCCCTTGAAAGAGTGCAAGAACAAAAAAAAATCATACTGTGTCTGAAATTTCACTACATCTTTTTAGAAAACTTCAGAGACATATGCACAAGTGAAGGAAATTTAAGAGCATTCATTTTTCCTGATTGCCAGATAAGATTTCAGTGGGCTGACCCACATGATTTCAATATAACTCAAAAGACCTGCTGGGCAATAGGTGATTGATTGAAATGTTTCCTATTTCACATCTTACAGTATATGCTTTTCTTCTGTTGTAAGTCTTTGGATTAAGAGTCTCTAGGTCTAAGGAATACTGACATTTTAGATCTGATCGTTTTTCACATTGTCATAGAAATAGGAAAGTATTTCTATCTTCAGATGTTCTTGTGAAAATATAAGCTTATTTTTCTAAAGGTAGAATTACAACATTCCTTTAGGAAATAGACTGATAAAGCCTTTATTATGTAGTGACTAAATTTATAATTGGTATTGGCTTCATGTGAATAATATATCAAGTCAATGAAGCATTTCTCTTATCACTGTAATGGAAACAGAATTACCATTTCAAAAAAAGTACTGTGTGCTCACTTCCAAAAAAAAAAAAAAAAAAGATTTAATTGTTCAAGTGTAGTGAGATTATGTTCTCTTACATTGTATTTGTTCCTCCTGCTGGTTTAATAAAAAGCTGATCAGACAGACAGACAGAAATTGTGGGTGGAGATACCAGACTAAGAAGACTCTGAGAACAGGAAGAGCAGAACAAAGAAGCCAGAGAGATGCTAGATGAGACCCTGTAGACTCAGAATAAAGAAGTTGATGCTGTTCTGAGAAAAGGTACCAAGTTGCATGGTGAAACAGATTAATGGAAATAGATTGAGTTAAGATGAAAGAGCTAGCTAGTAATATGTTTGAGCCAGGGCTGTGAGTGGGTTCAAACCTCTGAGCTAGGCCCAAATGTCTGGGCCAGAAACTTCTTACTATATTCAAAATGTTCTCATAGGTGATTTTATATTTTTATTTCTTTCATTAAACAGCTCAGACTTCACTGTGGATATTCTTGAATGGTAGATCAAAGTTGCATCATTTCTGGGAAGTAGTGATAAGCACTTAGATTTGGAAGAAACTGAAGGCTGTACTAAAGTCCTCAAAGAATTTCTTCACAGAAATTGCAAATTCCCATTTACTCTTCAGAATCATACCATTGCCAGCATTTAACTAAGTCACACAAGACTGCAATCCAAGAAATATTCTCTGTGGTTACACTTGGATCCAGCAAAGGAGCAAAAATTAAATTTAGATTCAAGGAAAAACATACTATGTACCAAGAAAGAAATATTATTTGGTAAATCTGGACAATGAGACATTTGTGCTGTTGTGAAATCTTGCTTGTAAGTATCTAGGTTTAAAAAAGTATGTATCCTTGTATATTGTATATACTCTCTTTTTTAGCCAAATTTGATACAAGCTTGTTGTTTATTGGGGTGCACCTAAGAGTTTGCCATCAACTGCCTCCTAAGTCAGGTAATTCTTCATGAATGCAAAAATCTGAAGTGCACTTAGAATGCCTAAAAAGCTATTTCTAACTGAAAATATTAAGGATTTTATTAAACTGCAAACTTTTGTTGTGAGTAGGGCTAAAATGTAGCTTTGGTGATTGTGTCAAATGTCTCCAGTTAAAATTATACTCAGTGTTACAATTGTACAAGGTCACTAGGTATACAGCTATGTTCTCCAAGCATCTCCCCATTCAAGGCCTACATCTCCACTGATGTTCTAAATCACTTTTTACATTTTGCTTCAATAATTATTCTCTTGCCATTTCAAGTTAGCATACAAATAGTCCAAACATGTATCTCCTATTATTTTTAAATTAACTTTTTAAAGACAAAGTCTTGTTCTGTATCTATGCCTGACCCGAAACCACTCCTGGTACAACCTAGTTATTCCCAGCTTTATGAAGAAAAATAAAAGTCTGTGATTTCACTGGATCCAACCACTCTGTATAGTTGTTCTTTATAGATTTATACTCAAATAACATAGTCCAAGTCCTCCAGCAAGCAGACTGAAGATGGTCGAAAAAGGCATAAATAGTTGATGGAGAGGGTGGGCACTGAAAAATAGCAGTTTGTGTCCATTATCCAATGACTTTACTGATTGAGGAGTTCTATTTCTGGAGTCTGGCATGAGGGCTGTTTGAGTAAAACGTTTTCTTCTTAGGCATAGAGACTCGATATTAAAACTTATGCACCTACATAAAGACCAGGCTCAGTGGATTATGTCCATAACATGAGCCCTGTGGAGGGGAGGGTAGAGACAGGCATATCTTGGGAGCCTAATAGCCAGAGAGTCAATCATTGTGTTCTAGGATCAGATTCAGTGAGAGATCATCTTAGAAACATAGGTGGACAGGTAGTAAAGAACTCATTTCAAGTCAATCACTAATTCCACAGGTACAAGAATGGGCATAATCACCCTACACAGATGAAATGCTTACATACATGCCCATATACCCTACATCTCTTTCTCACAATTAAAAAGAAAAAGATTTCTATAGACTAAACTCAGTCTATCATTTGATTGGTACAGTGCCAAACAAAAGTCAGCTTGGATTAGTTCCACTAGTTACAGGGACATTATCATTATTCTTTTTTTTTCTTCCTTATTCTTAAAAGAATCACAATAGAACCAATCCCACCCCACACAGGCAATCTGAATTGTTGCTGCTAAATTCACTTATGGTCTAAGTACTCAAAGCTATGAAGAGGACAGCATTCAATATTCAAGGTTCCCTCCTTTTCTTCTGGTGTGATCACAGGATCTGATATAGTCATTCTCAATGTCACCTTCCTATTCTCCCTTTTCTTCTATGGTTCTTTAGGTACCAATCCTTATTCTAATTTCTGCCATCAGTCCTTACCTCACTGGTCTCTCCTCTTTCCTTCCCCCTGTTCTTGCTCTTCCTCTTCCCCCTACTTCTCATGTCCTCACCCTTCTCTCTCTTCTACCTCTTTACTCTTATGGTTACTTTATGAAATTAATCCTGATAGGTGTCATAAAATCCACTACTTCACCTTCTATCCGTATAATAGTGACTTCTAAATGTATTTCAGGCTTAAATTTTTTCTTAGTTTCTAAATTTACAATCACCTATTATATGTCTATATTTAGACATTATGCAAGTGGGTCTGTGTGACTACTTACATTTTTTGTTATAAATCTAAATGACCAGCTATCCAGTTTATTCAGGGCTGAGGGATTTCCAAGGGTATAAAACTTTTAGTAATGATATTGGTATAGAAATTTTTTTAAAAATAAGCAACCAACAATACTATCAAGAACAACAACAACAAAAAACCAGCCATTTATTTTAACTTCTTTAATTTTATTTTTTTTCTCTGAGATTAGGTTAATGGAATTACCAAGTCAACTCTTCAAGTCAGAAAACAGGGACTTTTTAAACATTTGAGAACTATTGTCCTTAGACCTCTGGGTGCTAATTGAAAATTAGTATTCTAAACACTACACTCATTTTACACTAATTAAAAAACATCTGAGGATGGGGCATTTAAATTTGCATTTTAATAAGTTTCCCAGGAAATCATTAAATCACCTATGGTTTAAAATCCTTGCTTTATCCCTCTTATTCTGCCCAAACAATCAATTAATTAAAATTACCACTGCTTCCATCCCCTTCCTGCTATTCTTATACATACCCTCTGGAGTGGGATTTCATCATTTAAAATTTATATTAGGATAGCTGTTTTCTGAGTCCTTGTTCAAATTCTAGAACAACAGTTTTCGAAACTATATGAGTCTAAAAAGTGAAAATCTGACTTGTATTCAAATATCTCAGTTATTCTCTATCACTTCTATAAAGACAAGATGTTTTGTGCATCTATTTTATTTAGAGTTAGTTTATCATCTACAGTCATCACAATGCTTTTGCATAATCCTATGTGTAACTAAGTACTGCTGTTAGTTCACATGTCTTGTATAGCACGGAATATACTCAGGTCTAGCATAAAACCCAGATACTGGGAATTCAGTCCTTTCTTGCAGTAAGCTAAGCTGTTGGAAAGGTGAGTTACATGATTCAATTCACTCTCCTCTACCTCAACTCAGTCCTTAAGTACAATACACATGTACATGAAAGGAGAAGGCATTGTATCCTGTGGAACTGTGCTCTTATACACTGTAAATATTGCTCAGTGTAAATATTGGTCTAATAAAATGCTGAGTGGTCAAAAGAAGCAGGCAGAAAGTGTAGGCAAGGTGACCAGAAGAAGAGAATTCTGGGGTGAGGAAGAGCAGAATCACCTGCCAGACTCAGTGGAAGGAAGATGAGAGTATGTGCTGAGCAAAAGTACCCAGCCAGGTGATTGAACGAAAATTAGAATTATGGGTTAATCTAGGTGAAAGAGCTAGTCTATAATATGCCTGAGCCATAGGCCAAACAGTTTATAATTGACATAAACCTTTGTGTGATTACTTGGGACAAAACGGCTGTGGGATGGGCCAGGCAGGACAGAGAGACTTTTGACTACCAACCTGGTTGTTGGAGCAGCTGTGAAATTTGCTAATAAAACCCATGTAGAAGAGAAATAAGGCAAGCAGTGGTCACCTTGGAAACCCTAGATTAATCTGGCCAGTTAACTTGCTGAATTTCGCTAATATATCTCAAATTTAAACCTCTACTTCTAGACTTATCTGTGTCTCTGAAAACAGATGATGGTCTTAATGGGTGATTTCATATTAAAACCTGAAGCTGAAAGGCAGTAGAGGAAAGGGAAAGAGCTGAGACATCAATGATTTCTTCCCTTTTATCTTAGCTTCTGACATCATGGCTCAAGGAACTAGTCCTCCGTTTATTTCTATAATATGTGTTTTAAAATACACATTTTTTTCTTTTAGCTATGTTTAGATTCACAGAAAAGATGAGAGTAATGCATACAGATTTTCCATTTTACCATTACCATCACTCACCCACATACATGACCTCTTCTGCCATCTACATTCAGTGATGTATTTTTATTGTGAGCAAATGCACTCAATATAGAATTTAACATTTAAGTGTAGTATTCAAAAGATTTTTTATGAGTTTTATATTTGTAGAAAATGGAGAAGATAGCACAGTTAGATTATATTATTCACATCTCAGATTGCAGTGACAAATTTAGTATAATCAGTTGACTAATGTACATACAGCGTTAGCCACTTTTCTCATCATTGTTATAAGATACATGGCAAAAGGAACTTGGTTGGAGAAGGGTCTACTTTGGCTCACAGTTCAGAAGAACAGAGTCCATAACTGTGGAGAAGGCATAGCAGTAGGAATATAAGGTAGCTGATCACATTGCACCCCAGACAGAGAGGTGAGCACTGGTGCTCAGCTTGTCTAACCTTTCTATATTTCTTGCAGTCCATGATATCATGCCATTCAGGCTGTATCTTTCTTCTTTATTTAAACATCTCAGTATCTTATTAGATACAACTAGATGTATTACCATGTGATTACAAATCCAGTTAAATTGACAAGAAAGTTGAACCATCAAAAATAAATTAGGACTAATTAAAATATCAAGGGCCTAGGGTGATGGTTCATTGGGTAAGAATGCCTTCTGTGCATGAATAGGGTTCTAAGATTGGATCCCAGAATCCGTACAGATAATCAAAGAGTGGGCATGACTGCTGATAATTTTATTTTGGGAGTAGAGACAGGCATATCCTAGACATTTATTGACAGGCAAGCTTAGCAAAAATGCAAGTCCAAGTTTAATATGAGACCAAGACTCAAGGAAATAAGGTAGAGAGCAGATAGCAGTACACTCAAATTTTGACTCGTGTCTCCTTAAAATGTGTGAACACACACACACACACACACACACACACACATATCTGCGTGCACACATACTTCTAATTCATTCAATTTTTATATGCATCATTTTCACCAGTATCTTTTTCTGTTTCATGATTCCTCCTATGATGCATAGTGTATGCCTTCATTATGTCTTCCTGAATGTCTCCTGTCTATAACATTGCCTTATATTTTTGCTACTTGTTTTGATGCCTGTGAAAAGCTTAAGAAATACAAACATCCTCTATGCTCTTTATTGCAATTACTCTGATGGATTTCTCACAATTAAACTTTAGATGGGTTTTAGGAGGGCAACCACAAAGAAAATATATCTTTCAGAATATCTTATCTGACTTGTCATTATTTATGTTAATATCAATCATCTAATTGTAGTGCTTGTCAGATTTAGTCACTGTAAATATATTGTCCTATTTCTCCACCCAATATGTATTTAATTGCATCCTCTGTAAATAGTTACTCTATGGAGTTTATACTTACATAATCAGAAGATTTGATTTCTTTATAGTAACCAATTAGATAGAAGAAGCATTTGGAATACCTCTGAAAGTAAATCTGTTTTTTATTGTTGACTCACCCATCTATCCATCCATTCATCCATCCACCCACCCACTCACTCACCTACCCATCTACACATCCATCCACCTTCCCACCCATTTATCATCCATTTATTCAGTATTTCCTGACACCTGTACTCTTCTTTTCTCCTTTTCCATTTAAGCTAAAATGTATTATTTCATATATTTAGTGGGCACAAGAGAATTAAACAATACACCACATTAATTTTACTGGTTAGAATATCCTTGTTCTCTGTACTCACAAGGAATATTATCAGTAATTCTTTGATTCTCAGTAGACATGTGATACTTTCTATAATTCTACTTCATCTCTGCCTGTCCCAGGCATTGCTTCAAGCCCACAGCACCCTTTCAGTGAAAGCTAATAATTCCTTATCAATCTCCTTAGGATGTCTTTTGAATACTAAATTTTTCCCTGATGAAAATGCATCAGCTTTATTATATGGATATTATAATGATTTACAGATCCCCTTTCTCTCTAAAATCTCTCAGTGACTTTAAATTATTGATATTCTAAAAAAGCCAAAAGATCCACCTCATTTATACATTGACTTAATAAAGACATGATTCTTTGAGCATATATTTCACAGAAAATATTTGCCTTATACCTAATTGTAGAAAATGTTTCTAGTTTTCTTTTTTAGCCCAAGTAAGGTGCACTGTTTGAAAATTCACATACAGTTTTCTTTCACATGTTTAAAATATTGTGTTACCAAAGTCTAAATTCTCCTTTTCCCTTTATTTCTAAATTTTAGCTTATTTTATTGTCTTGGGGGATATCTAATAAATATAATCATGAAACTATAGACTGTATGATTTGACTTCTAACTTGTAATTTATATTAATAAGCATCAAAGCCTTTGTAAGCTTGCTGCTCATATTTCCCATTAGGAAAAATAACCTGTTGAATGTAGTTCCTGTCCACATGAGCTCTCCACCACTCTACTTCCTCACTTTGCTTTTAAAGATGCTAGAGTTCTAAAATGAATTTCATCTTGAATTCCAAATGGGTTTATTATCATATCATTAAAACCGTGATAATAGATGGTTCTTTCTTTATATTATTCAGAAGACCTGCAGAGATAAGACCTATTGGCAAGGCTATGCCAAATAATACGCTTTTTATGTAACCATAAAAAGTTAAATCAACATGGGCCTCTCAAACTTTTTAAATTTAGAAAAAATTTAGAGTATAAGTTTTTAAGTCCCAGTGATACTTCAAAATGACTCTTGGGAAATTCTCTGGTTTTCTATTTTTAGGGCCTCTAAAAGACTCATCACTACATTTTGTGTTCATAAAGAAAGTTCACTACAATTGTCTCTGCCAAAAGCAGCAATCTCTCTTTCTTTCATTTTCTTTGTTCCAGACACATACCAGGCATTATAAAAGTACCAATGACATGTACCATGTGAGCAAATTTCATTATAGTATAGATATACACAAGTTATCTAAGTAGTGCTGTATCAGGGACCTCAGTTTTGTTTCTGGGAAGTAGTAGAGAACATGGTGTATATATAAGCATTAATATCATATCAATTTGAATTCACAGACTCTGTGAACTTTATTGTGTCCAGACACATCCTTTAAGGCTATAGTAGGAATGAAGAATAGACAATTTCATATTATGGAAGATGAATTACATATAAGAAGAACTAGAGAAACAATGCCACACACTGTTAGCACTTTGATGACCCTAATATAGCCAAATGACCTTAACATCATTTGGCTTTGAATAACAGAAAGCTGTTATGGAATACTGTTGTCCATTACTAAGTGTCCTTTCAAGATCAGATTCACCGGACGATGGGTACTCTTTGCCAACATAGTCTTTTGTATTTAATAAATGCATTTTGTTGCTAGTGAATAGCCTAGCATGATCAACTTCACATTTCTACTGAAACTACCATTACAGCCCGAGAGTCTAAATGCATCCTTATTGAAATGTTTAAATATGACTAAAATAGGACTTATCATTTATCATCATAATGCATTTGCTGTGGTTTGGATATTTTTCATGATATTTTAGTAATTTTTTTTCTTCTTCATGGTGGTAAGCTAATGTAGCCACTCCAGGTTTATGCATTTCACAGTCCAGTAAAATTAAAGAAAAAATGAAGACAAGTTGGGTTGACAGCTCTAAGTTTTGACTGAGAAAGATATGAACAGTACCTACCATTTATTCCCATACTGCTTTACAATAAAAATATTCCAAACTGAAGGTACAACTTTACATTTAGTAAAATAGAAAAAATATGCTTAAAAAACCTACATTACTACAATTGCCTTCTTTTATTTGCAATTCAGAGAAGAGTTGTGTGTTTTTCATGTGGAGTGTGTGTTGGAATCAGATGGATCTGCATGTGTGTTCCAGCTATGTTATGCTCCAGTTATATGTGCTTGTTTCATTTTTTTAATGTTTTTGACATTTTTTAATAATATAAAAATTAAGTAATTATCTTCTTTGCTTCAAGTATAAGGTTGCTGAAATATCAGGAGTTAAGATGCATAAAAATGTATCGGCTAATAAATTTCCTAACAACTTTAAAAATTAAATTAGGAGTCCTAAATGAATTACAAAGCATTTCCTTCCGCTGTTATAAAGGGAAAAAGAGGAAGGAAGCCAGTGTTTGCTGAGTAGCACCTGCAAGAGAACTGGAGACAGCCTTTTTATTCCCTTTTATTATTATAACAAACCCCAGGCTTCCACCTTTTCATCAACATTTTATAGATGAAAAAGAAAATGCCCACAAAGTTCAGAGAATTAAACAAGCCCCTCCAATCACACAGCTGCTGAAAGGTAGAATTAGGAATTCATCCCAAAGCCTGTTCACCTTTCATTATTTAACGCTCTTTTTCAGTGCTAAAATCAGCATCCTTCGCTGCTCTGTCACACTATATATTCATTATTTTATTTTGCTCTCAAAAGTTGAAGATGTTAATTTCTGGCTTAGCAGATAGAAATAAGGTCACAGTCAAGGACACATTCTGTCAGTGAAGTTTATGTTTTAGGAATTAAAATCCTGAATTGTTTTTTTTAAAGGCCCTTTTCTATATTATAATTAACTGTCAAATTAACTTTTGTGTTGAATAATTTAATACAATTATTCACCTGGACTTCAAGAGAATTCTTACAAAGAAAATTAGACAATACAATGACATTTAAAATAAGGTTTCTACAACTATTTTCAAGCTAAAATAAAAGGATAATATTCTTTAATCCTATTGTCATAGTAATTGTGTGATATTTGGACTTTAGAACCATATTTTAAAATGACACTTTATTACTTAGTATAAGAATGACACATGGAAGTTAATGAATTGTTTAACTGCATCCATGTATTATTTTTTCACATTCCTAATAGTAAAAATATATTTCAGGTCAGTTTTGAAAGCCTAGTAATAGTAAATGTGTTTTCCCTTTGCAGTACAAAAGTAATGTTTAGTTATAAAATAAGTGTTTCTTCTATGTAAGAAATACAATGTTTTGCACAAGTTCTATATAAGAAATTAATTTTATAGTTTCATAATTTAAAAATATCCTTTTTTTGAAATTCTCATAATTTTAATGGTCAATCACTTCCGACTTGCTTTTGAATGGTATAGTTAAACAATACTCTTAAGACACCCCACAGAAAGTTCATACCCCTTAGTAAGTAGCATTGGCTCCATCCATATTCCATTGCCCAGTCAGACTGCCACATTCCTGGGTTATGGAAATAGACATCTTAGTGTAATGAGCTGCATAAACCCCTGGCATACCCATGATCTGTTATTTTTGTTTTTAAAATAACAAGTGTTAAACCAAACACTTTCCCAGGTGTTGTTGCCTCACAAAGAAAAGCCAAGGTATTGCTGTAGGGATCTGAATCCTGTGATTTTGCTGTGCGTCCCACTCTCCTGCAGTCATACTGCGTAGAGCTCATAAACCTTTACACAGTACACCAGGGCAGCCAGTGCTATTGAGTTATGCAATCTCTTTCTGTGCAGGCTCTCCGTCCGAACCAGCACCACTGGTGTGGAGGAGGTGAGTGTGTGCAGAGGCAGGCTCTGTGCAGGCCGTTCGTCCGAATCAGCACCACTGATGTGGAGGAGGTGAGTGTGTCTAGAGGCAGGCGGAACAGTTTATAGGCATCATACTCCACCTGGTACTTGCAGCAAGGGTCAAACTGCCAGGAGATCCCATAGAAGGTACAGCAGGCCAGGTTCAGCATACCAGCAGGCAGGGAGATGCAGTGGGAGTGATCCAGGGGCAGGGCCAACCAACAAGGTGGTCTTGTGCAGGCAATTGCCCACGGTGATCCAATGTGCTGTCTCATCTCCAATTCTAGTGGGCTCTATCACAATGTACTTGTACTGAGCTTCCAGCGCCTGCTCCAGCTCATACTCAAATTGGTCCTGGGCATTCTCCCCACTGTAGCCACTGTAGGTTTCATGCACTATGTAGCAGTCTGTGGCTGACAGGCTAACCTTCTCTCTGGAGCCACTGCCACCGAAATCCAGATGCTTCCTTCCCACGCGGCCATCTTGGAGACTCTCGTCTCTAAAAATATTCTTTATTTCAAAATTTTTATTCAGATATACAATGAAATGTGTTTATATCTAAAACTCATTTCTTTCTTCAGCTTTCCCCGTATTTCTCCATTATGTTACCCTCCAATTTATATTTAACAACCAGCTAAAATCAGTCTGAGCTGAGATAGTGTTGTCATATATGCATGCTTTGAGGGTCATCACTGGAACATGGGAAACCTAGCAGTGGCTTCATCCCCAGCAAAGAATGATTCTCTCACCCCAGCAGTTATCAACTGCCAATAGCTCCTTTGTATAGAGTGGGGTTGGGGAGCATCTACTGTACCTGTAGTGTGATTTTGGTTGACTTTATCTTGTGTAGATTCTTATGTATGTAACCAGAGCTGCTGTGAATTAAACACTGTAATCAAAATGCCATGTCCAGAAAGAAGACAGCATTTCACAGCATTCCCTCTTAACCTCTGGCTTTTAGCTTTTTCTGATTCTTTTGTGATGTTCCCTGAGCCTTGGTGATAAGAAGAATTGCTATAGAAGTCCTGCTTAGGGCTGAGTGTTCTGTTTCCTTTCTCAGCATATTGACAAGTATATGAATCTTTCCTTGTCTACAGCTCACTGCAAAAGAAAAGCTTTTCTGACCAAAATAGAGGGCAGCTAAGTTTACAGTATAAGCACAAATATTTATATGGCAATATCACAGCATGATCATTTAGCAAAATAACAAAAGCTCCTACCATAGCATCTATGACCCCAACAGCAATGGATTTTTCAACAGGATTACAGTACCAGCTACAAATTTCCTCCTGTGGAACCAGGCTCAAATTCAATCAGAAAGTTGCTATTGTACCAGTAGCACATCTTTCCTAGCAGGTTTATATTGTAGTGTGTAGGGTCCTGAACTGGATAAGACCATTGACGCCTTTTCTTCCATATCAGTGGGCATAGCACATTCAGAAACAATGAAACTTTGCCAAAAGGGATCAAGTTTCTACATCAGTTTGAGACTTAACGTCTGTCTGTCCTTCAGACAACATATGAGGTATCTTCAACACTGTGGTCTTGCCATTAGTTTTAATAATGAAAAAAATAAATGAATTGCTTCAGTGTCATATAGATCTTTAAATTATAAATACTCTGGATGAATCTCAGAATTTCAAGATGTTTCATGTGTCTGCTATGGTGAATTGAAGTATGGAAAGTGGATGAAAATTGTGGTGTTTTGATTGAGAATGGTCCCAAAATTATCACATATTAGAGTGTTTGATTCCTCATTGGTGGACTGTTTGTGGGGGAAAATAGGAGGTATGGTCTTGTTGGAGGAGATGTGTCAATGGGAGGTAGGCTTTAAGATTTCAATGTCCTTTCTTTGATAAGTTGCTTTGGTCACAGTGTATCTTCACAGTAATTGAACCGTAAGGAAGGCAGAAAGTGAAAATGAAAACCAGGTTTCCATTGTAAAGCAAAAAGCATTTTTTGGGTGTTGTCCTTTGTGTACATCCAAGAAGCATTAGTCAGAGAAAATCCCTCATATATCTTGTACATTCGCTCTTTATGTTTTGATCATGTAATGCATTTAATATAGAGCAGATGATAGCTATATCATGAAGTTGTCTTTGTATTTAGCATTATAGTAAAGTATTTATATCACTAACTAAAATTTCCATTTTCTAAGTGCTGAGCTTTTTACAAGAGTCAGCCATAAAAAAAAGCCTTGTGAGTGAAATGGTGATTTTTCAGTGTTATGCCTCTTTGCCATAGGCAGTCCCTGTACTTTGGTGTTAACAGAGAACAATAATATGTGTTGTAGATATTAAGCTAGGTATCTTATTAACTCTCCATCCTTGCCTCTGGACCATCACTGGCAACATTATTATTCTGAGCTACAAACCTTGTATCAATTGTTGGAGTGCAACCTTTATTTTGTGACAATGACAGATATAAATATGTTCCTTTTCTTTTCTGCCTCAGCCTTCATGTGTTGATTCTGGGGGAAAAATCATTACTAAGCTATATTTGCTACTCTTTCACGGTTCCTCAGAAACCTAGACAGAGGATCTGGAGATAAGTAAGAAGCAATTTCATTCTTTACTTCCCACCGAGCTTTGCTATTGCTGCTGAAATGGTATGTGACCTCTGGACTGCCAGTCACAGCAGTGTAACTTCAAAGGACAAGGAATTTGGCTGGAGTTAACACCTCTAGCCCACAACATTCAGGTTACTTGTGATATGAGATCAAGTATACACAAGTGCTATTGGCAGAGTGATTTTTCTCCTTTTGTCTTTTTTTGTTTTTTTTTTTGTTTTTTTTTTTGCAGACCAAATATAAACTTTATATGATGTTTGGGAACACTCTCTTCAAGAGTTATTGTCTCACTGTATCCATCTTTTCCTAGACACTATTTGTTCCTGACTACACCAAACACTGTCATCTCTAATAGATGTAATTGGCTTATATCTTTCCTCATGGGGTCTGTGGCAGGTGAGAACCATATGCTCTTTGTTAGAAACATACAGAGACTTCATTTTTGCCTCTACTTTTGAGGTATTTGCCTTTAGTTTTTGAGGTATTATTTTCTATACAAGTCCCAAACATCTCATGTTCCAAGCAGTGATGCTTACATATTATGATGACTGATAAAATATACAATAGTTACTGATTCTTTGCTTTGTTCCAAGCATCATATTTGTGTGAAGTGATTTAACTGGGCTTTTATTGGATACAGAATCTTATATAGTAGGTCTGGGAAAGTTATAGAACACAAAATTCCAAGCAGTTTTGGGGTGACATTTCTGTTAGTTGAAGGCCCGTATACCAGTCATGTAAAGTAAAAGTTACTTTTTGCATGAGGACATCAGAACTTAGAGAGATGTAGTAACTTCACCAGTACCATACAACTGAACACATAAGCCTGAGCTTAAAGCTGAAGACAACTACAGATGCTATTGATACCTGTTGGGAGTGGCGCCAGGCTCTTGTGCTTGAAAAAGAAAAAAAACCAACAAAAAACTCAACAGGAGGACTATGTACTTACAATAGATACAGGGATATGTTGTTAGGTAATGATCCTTTTCCAAGAGTGGAAATACTCTTGGTCATTTGCATGGTGTGAGCTATTCTTCATTTTACATAATGCATATATTATTGCTCATGCTTTATCTGCTAGATACAGTTCTATAGCTTCCCAGTACCATGTACTATTTTCTTCTTCTTCTCCTCTTTAGTCTGCTTATAGTTCCATTTTGTATTAAAACCTTTAATTGAAAATTATAGAACATTGTTTATGTGTCAGATATTAGGCTAGGGACACAATAATAGATTAGGCTTCTTTCCTTTTTCAGGACTTTTCATTTCAAAGAAGAGGCAGCAGGAAAGACATTGGTAGTGTGGACAGTGTCAGACAGAAGGAAGTATTGATGGTGCCTTGGAAATACAAAAATATAGGGAAAATGTACTGCTAGAATGAGAAAGAAACTTGGGCAGCCAAATGTATTGAAGGGATTTCCGCATACACACAGCAAATTTGCCTTTTTTTGAACACCAGATAAACAATTATCCAAGCAGTATTCCAATTAAGATGCTTTGTTAGTAGTTGAATTCATAAAAAGATAGGTATTATTCTAAATGTAATCTGCTTATCTTTTGGACACTACTAATTTAATCATTATAAAGCAGCATATTAAGTCAATCAATGAGATTTAGAGGCACTCTGTGACTTCACACCTAAAAGTTAAATATACAAAAATTTACCATAAAACACTGAAAACTATAATTTTACCTTGCAAGAACCAGATCTTGCTAAACAGCAACAATAAAAATATTTAAGAACAATACATTGTTTATTAATAGGGCTATTTAGTTATTTAAACTTAAATTTAATTTACTTAGAAGCAGAAATATAGTTTATTATCTTAAAATAATCCAAATATTCAGGGCTTAAGGTTACTAAATCATTATTGTATGTCAGAGTGATTAAATACTAGTGTTTTTATTTTGCTAAAACCCAAATAAAATCAATAACTACTTTTAAGCTATAGAGCCAAGCAGAGTATTTTCATGTGCAATCTCCACTGAGGGGTATATGCTTTCACAGTGTAATTTAATGAAGTCACCTCCAGGCACTTTACATGCCTCTGTACACGGATAGGATGGCCTGACTTAACCAATCTCATCACTGAGGTGTCCACAATTGGGCAAAAATCTTGATTTTTAGTCAATCTTTGTGTAAGGTTTTTCGGCTTCCCTCTCTGCCCTATTCTTCTGCCTCAATAGAACTCAAATCAATTTTCTGTCTGTTGCCAAAGTTCATCATTAGCCAATGATTTTACATTTTTTTCCCCAGTGGGAAAGTACCTGCTTTACAGTTCTTCATCACTTGCAGCCCAAAAATCTGTTGTATGAAGTGTGTCCTCTGGCCTCCACCCATGCTTCATGGAATCTACACATGCACACAGAAATAAATGTAATAGGAAATTTAAAATTTTAACCTGAAAATGTAAGATAGAATTTTATGTGCTTTACTTTTAGAGAAAATGTTATAAGATGACATCGATAACTTATTATTAAAACTCAAAACCCTTTAACTTACCATGTTATTTCACTTCAATAAGTAATGATTAAAGGTCAGCACTGGACTAATAGATTATATTTCTAGCAGTATTGCTAAAACCGCTATCATTTGTGTGTGTGTATGTATGTGTGTGTGTGTGTGTGTGTGTGTGTGTGTGTGTGTGTGTTGTAGGCCAGAACTGGCCTATAGTTAAATACATGTAGAGGTCAGAGGACAATTTATATGAACTGGTTTTCTTTTCCACCTTCTTCCTGGGAATAGAACTCAGGATGGAAGTCTTTAACACAAGTTTCTTCACCTGCTGAGTTGGTTCACTGGCTGAGGAAATCAGTATCTTCTAATGAATTTGGGAAATGTATTAGTAATTTGTGAGGAAAAACGACTAGCTTATTTATACAAAAATAAATAAACTTGGCATGAAAGTTAAAAGAAAATGTCAGGAAGAGAAAATGAAAAGCTGAACGTTCAGCTTCTCTGATGATTCTTAGAATATAAGACACTGGCATTAACAGACAAAATGAATTGATTTGTTTGACATGTGTGCAGTTATTTAGACAAAAATCATTACTATTTTTTTTCGAAAAGTTTTGCTATTTACTTCTTAGTTAAATTGAATGTTTATACCTTCTATTTTCTCTATGATGTTTGGTGACATTACAAATCTCATCTTTGGTCCTGACTGGAGCATGAAGTAGAAGTTGCATCAATATATTTTATACTAGTAAATAAGAAAAATTATACTTTGTGCTATTTATTGATTCTAAACAACACCGTCTTCCATCATTTTTCAGAGGAAAACACAGAATAGAGCAGGACATGCTGTTGGCCATCATGTTTCATACATCAGCACAACAGATTTTCATCAGTCCTTTTTGGACTCGTTAATAACAGTGCTCCCTCATCTTGGTGAAATGAGGGTCTGCCAGTGTCAGAATGAAAATCCCTGGAATCCTTTTTAATACTTTCTCTTAGGA
This sequence comes from Sigmodon hispidus, assembly GCA_004025045.1. Lineage (NCBI taxonomy): Eukaryota > Metazoa > Chordata > Mammalia > Rodentia > Cricetidae > Sigmodon > Sigmodon hispidus. Next base: position 66,221 of record PVIH01005266.1, read on the forward strand.
GAGGGCTGTGTGCTTTGGATTGTTAGATTGTTCTTGGTTGTCCATTGTAGTACTAAGACTGGCTTTTGTTGTGACTATTTATACAATATTTGCTATTTTATGTTTTGTACAATATTAATAATTTACCTATCTTCTAACAAAACTCTAGTTTTAAGAAACTTTAAGATTTGTATTTCACTAAAAAAGATTGTTTTTATCTTACTATGCATTAAAGAACAATTTCCATGAAACTACCTTAAAAGGCCCCAAAATCTTAAGCCTCCCTAAATTTGCAATTATATTATGGGGAAATAAAAACAAATGGTGATTTTTTTTAAAAAAGAAAGAAAGAAAAAAAGAAATGATGTAATCATTGAGGTTGTATTATGTTGGATTACAGGAATTTATGAACTGGAGTCCTAAAGATGTTTTAGTTTCCTAAAGCCTCTTAATTCTAAGGAATCAACTTGGCAGCAAAACCAATCTTGCTTTTCAATTTTATAGCATAACTGCAGATTTCATGCCCTTCAACAAGTTGGTCTAATTGTTGTCTAATTGTTTTCTCTGCTTTCCAGTATAAAATGAGACTGGTTAGGAATAAACTGGGAAGTCATTCAGGTATAAAAATGTGTCATGCAAAGAGAATCTAGTATGTTGAATTTATTCAAGTGAGGGAAAAGTGTCATTGGCACATATTTATGAATATTATCTACAAACAATAACCTTTATAAATAAAAACTGCTCCTATTGATAAAACATACAATGTGGTGTTTTAATATAGATTACATGACAAAAACATATATTTAACATATTTATGATCAGACTTATTTTTCGATAATTTTGGAATATACCTTATTACTAGCCAATCAGTGTACTGTGGAATAGATCTTAAAATTAAATAGAATGCTTAGCTACAGCATTATCATATCTCCTTATCACAAATACAAGGCCTAATAATTAGCTTTATATTCTTAACCCTTGTGAATATCAATATTATAGTCCATGCAGTGGCTGTCTTTCTATTCCTGGTATGTTTCATTTAGTATAATATCCTTGAGACTTATACACATAAAACTAAATATTTTGTTAGGATGGGACAGGTCATATTTTACACATCAATATTTATCTCCATATCTCCTATCTTTGACATTTTTATTAGACTGCCTATATCTAGAGGTAATTTTATTTTGGTCTATCTATCTTATCAATCTACTGTCATCTATGCCTTTACTCTTTCTTCTTTTTCTACCAAATATTAAGTGACATTTAACTCATTATCACCACACTTAGTTCTGAAATGCAAGAAAACTAAAATGTTTACATGCTACCAATAGTGTCCTCATTTCTTCTAATTTAGTGAATTATTTTGTATCTTTCCTTTACATACTTATTTTTTATATTTTCTCCTCTAATAATCTTCTTCTACATATATCTGGGCACAATGGAAGTCTGTCTGATTTGAGGTGACAAGAAGCACAGTTCCATGAGCCCTATATTTCAATATGTGTGGTTGGCATTTTTATATTCTCTGACACATTTTTACTTGTTGGAGTAGACACCTGTGATTTAAGACTGTTTTTCTTGAATGTTACCGTCACACATTCCTATTTCTGGTTTCTCTTCATGACCCCTCAGTGGGGCATGTGGGAATGTCAGAATTAGTGACATACATACCCATTCCCCCCCCTTGTTTTAATTAAGAATAAAGTATTTTTTTTATTCCTGTATCCCCTTGTTCAAATGCCCTTCCCCCTCCCACCCCTCCCAGTCACTATCTCTTTTCCCCATCTCTTTATTTCCTCCCCAGCAAGTGCAGGAGGTCCCAACGTCCCAAGGTCCCAAGGTGGCTCAGTTCAGCATCCACTCCAGGGAGATCCACTTTCCTCACCCCAACATCAAGACTGGGTCAGGTGTTCCACTGGAGGGAATGGGCTCCAAGGTGCTGGTCCAAGGTGCTTCAGATCCCAAGCTGTTCAGTGGTTGTGGTTTGGAGCTTGAGAATGCTTTGATTTTTGTTTAAAGTCCACTAATGAGTGAATACAATACCTGCTTATTTTCTGAGTTTGTGATACCATGTTCAGGAGGATATTCTCCAAATACCATCCATTTGTCTGCAAATTTTAGGATATTATTTTTTTCTTAATGCTGAGTAGTACTCCATTGTGTAGATGTACCACAGTTTGTTAATCCATTCTTCAGCTGAGGGGCATCTAGGTTGTTTCCAGGTTCTTGCTATTGTTAATAATGCTGCTACAAACATAGTCGAGCTAATCCTTTTGGAGTGCGAATGTGTGTCTTTAGGGTATATGCCCAGTAGTGGTGTTGCTGGATCCTTGGGGAGATTGATTTCCAGTTTTCTAAGAAACCGTTGTATTGCATTTCAGAGTGACTGAACAAGCTTACATTCCCATCAACAATGGAGGAGTGTTCCCCTTGCTCCACAACCTCTCCAGCATAGGCTGTCATCTGTGTCTTTAATCTTAGCCACTGTGACAGGTATAAGGTGGTATCTCAAAGTTGTTTTGAATTTCATTTCTCTGATGGCTAAAGATTTTGAGTACTTCTTCAAGTGCCTTTCAGCCATTTGCAATTCTTCTGCTGAGAATTCCCTTTTTAGTTCTGAACCCCATTTTTTGATTGGGTTATTCAGTGTTTTGGTTTAGTATTCAGCTCTAGTTTCTTGAGTTCTCAATAGATTTTGGTGATCAGTCCTCTGTCACTTGTAGGGTTGGTTAAAATCTATCCAGTTCTGTAGGCTGTCGTTTTGTCTTACTGACTGTGTCCTTGGCTTTACAGAAGCTTCTCAGTTTCAGGAGGTCGTACTTATTTATTGTTGTTCTTAGTGTCTCTGCCACTGGTGTTATATTTAGGAAGTGGTCACCTGTGCCAATTCGTTGGAGGGTATTTCCCATTTTCTTTTCTATCAAGTTCAGAGTGGCTGGGTTTATGTTGAGGTCTTTGAACAACTTGGATTTGAGTGTTGTGCAGGGTGACAGGCTTGGATCTATTTGCATCTTTCTACACACTACCAAGCAAGTATGCCAACACCATTTGTTAAAGATACTATCTTTTTTTCCATTGAATAGTTTGGGCCTCTCTGTCGAAGATTAGGTGTTCATAGGTTTTTGGGTTAATGTCTGGATCCTCAATTCTATTCCATTGATTCACAAGTCTGTTTTTACGCCAGTACAAGGCTGTTTTTATTACTGTAGCTCTATAATATAACTTGAAGGTGATGGTAATGTCTCCTGAGGTTCTTTTGTTGAGCAAAATTGTTTTGGCAATTTTAGCTTTCCTGTTATTCCAAATGAAATTGAGTATTGTTCTTTCAAGTTCTGTAAAATATTGTGTTGGAAATTTGATGAGCAGTGCATTGAATCTATAGATTGCTTTTGGTAGAATTACCATTTTTACTATGTTGATCCTACCTATCCAGGAACATGGGATAGCTTTCCATTTCTGATATCCTCTTCAATTTCTTTCTTCAGTGATTTAAAATTTTTGTCAAATGGATCTGTAACTACATTGATTATAATTACTCCAAGGTACTTAATATTATTTGCAGCGATTATAAAGGGTGATGTTTCCCTTACTTCTTTTTCAGCCCTTTTATCTTTAGTGTATAGAAGGACTACTGATTTTTTTTTTAGTTAATCTTGTATCCTGCTACATTGTTGTAGGTGTTTATCAGTTGTAGAAGTTTCCAGGTAGAATCTTGTGGGTCACTTATGTATACAATCATATCATCTGCAAATAGGCATAGTTTTGCTTTATCTTTTTCTTTTTTTCCCCTTTTTTATTGTTATTATTATTATGAACAAAGAAGTCACACTATCTAACCTTGTATATTCTTATTCAAGGTCCCTTCCCCCTCCCACCACATTAGGTCATTCTTTCTTCTCCACAAATCCCCATCTTGTTGACTTTCTCAAAGAACCAATTCATTGATTCATTGATTATTTGTATTGTTCTTTTTGTTTCAATTGTATTGATTTTAGCTCTAAGTTTGATTATTTCCTGCTGTCTACTCCTTCTAGGTGAGTTTGCTTCTAATTGTTCTAAGGCTGTGCTGATAGTTCTCTAGTGTGGTATTTCTCAAGACTTTTCATATAGGCATCTAGTACTATGAATTTTCCTTTTAAGACTGCTTTCCTTGTGTCCCACAAGTTTGGGTACATTGTGGATTCATTTTTATTAAATTCTAGGAAGACTTTGATTTCTTTCTTAATTTCTTTCTTGACTCAGAGGTGGTTCAGCTGGGTGCTGTTTAGTTTCCATGATTTGGTAGGCTTTCTGTGATTTTTGATGTTGTTGAACTCTAACTTCAGGCCCTGGTGGTCCGATATGATACAAGGGATTATTTCCATTTTTTTTGTATCTGTTGATATTTGCTTTATGATGAATTATGTGGGCAATTTTAGAGAAAGTTCCACGTGATGCTGAGAAATATGTATATTTCTTTGCATTTGAGTGGAAGCTTCTATAAATATCTATTAAATTCATTTGCATCATAACCTGTTAGACTCCTTATTTCTTTCTTTAGTCTCTGTCTGGTTGACCTATCCAGGGTTGAAAGTGGGTTGTTGAAGTTTCCCACTATTAGGGTGTGAGAATTGATGTGGGACTTGAGCTTTAGCAGTGTTTCTTTTACATAGTTAGGTGCCCTTATATTAGGGGTATAAATATTCAGGATTGAAATCTCCTCTTGACCAATTTTTCCTGTGATGAATAAGTAATGATCAACTTGGTCCCTTTTAATTGCTTTTAGCTTAAAGTCTACTTTGTTAGATATTAGGATGGCAACCCCAGCTTGTTTCTTAGGACCATTTGATTGGAAAATCTTTTCCCAGCCCTTTACTCTGTGCCTGTGTCTGTCTTTGTGGTTGAGGTGAGTTTCTTGTATGCAGCAGAAGGTTGGCTTCTATTTTTGTATCCATCTTGTTAGTGTGTGTCTTTTCATAGATGAGTTGAGTCCATTGATATTAAGAGATACTAGTAACCACTGATTGATATTTCCTGTTATTTTTGGTGGTAGCTTGTATGTATTTCCTTTCTCTGGGCTATTCTTCTGTGATATTATTGATTGGTTGTGGTTTCATATTTGTATCTGGGATCCTTCGGTTGGAGTTTTCCCTCTGATGCTGTCTGGAGGGCTGGATTGACAGATAGGTGTTGTTTCAGTCTGACTTTGTCATGAAATATCTTGTTTACTCCATCTAGGATAATTCATAATTTTGCTAGCTATCATATTCTAGGTTGGCAGCCATGCTCCTTTAGTGACTGTATAACTTCTGATCAAGCCCTTCTAGCTTTCATTGTTTCCATTGAATATTCAGGTATAAGTCTGATGGGTCTGCCTTAATAAGTAAGTTGATCCTTTTCTTTTGCTGCTCTTAGAATATTTTCTTTGTTGTTTATGTTTTGTGGCTTGATTATTATGTGGCTGGCTGACTTTTTTGGGGGGTCATATCTATTTGGTATTCTGTAAGCTTCTTGTATATTTATAGGCATTTCCTTCTTCAAGTTAGGAAAGTTTTCTTCTTTGATTTTATTGAAAACATTATCTGTGCCTTTGAGCTGGTATTCTTCTCCTTCTTCTATTCCTCTTATTCTCAAGTTAGGTCTATTCATGATGTCCCAGATTTTCTGAACATTTTGTGTTATGGCCTTTTTGGTTTTAGTGTTTTCTTTGACTGATATATCTATTTCAGCTACGGAGTCTTCCACTTCAGAGATTCTGTCTTCCATCTCTTGGATTCTGTTGATTATGCTTATATCTGTAGTTCTAGCTCTTTTCTTCAGATTTTCTATTTCCACCTTTGCCTCATTTTGTGCCTTTTTTATTGCTTCTATTTAAGTTTTTAGTTCCTGGAATGTTTCTATCATTTTCTAGTTTACCTTTTCTTGGTTTTCTTCCAAGGATTTATTCATCTCTTCCAATTTTTTGTTTGTATTTTCTTCTATTTCTTTAAGGGATTTTTTAATATCTTCTTTGAAGACTTCAATAATCTTCATAAAGGTGTTTTTGATGTTGTTTCCTTCTGCTTCCTCTTCATTGCGCTGTTCAGGTCTTGTAGTTGTAGAACCACTAGTTTCTTCTGGAGTTGCCTTGTTGCTCTTTACATTATTATATGTATTTTTGCACTGGTGTTTGCCCATGGCTTCAGTTGTTCACGATTAGGCAGTTCCTAGTCAGTTGTGGCAAGAGTGCTTGAATGTCTCCTGTCTCCTCTGAGCAAGATGTCTGCTCAGTTTCTGACTCTGCTCTGGACAGGGGTCTGAATTTCAAGGCCTCAGTCCTTTTCTGATGATGCAGTTTGCCCTGGAGGCGGGGCCGGCCGTGCAAGGTCCCCTCTTTTAGGTGTGGTTGGAGGAGCCCCTCACATCCAAACCCTAGTCCTGTCTTCTAAGGAGCATCTGGGATCAGGCTCTGCACATTGACCCTGGTCCGGAACCTGCTCACCTCACCTCTGAACCAGGTCTGAATTTCAAGGCCTCAATCCTTTTCTGATGACTCAATTTGCCCTGAAGGTGGGGCCAGTCGTGCCAGGTCACCTCTTTTAGGTGCAGCTGGAGGAGCCCCTAACAGCCAAACCCCAGTCCTGTCTGCCAAGGGGAGTCTCTATCTGTCTTTCTTTAATGATAAAAAGAAGTATTATCAATTATGAGCTTTTTGGGGTGAGATCCGGTATAAAAGAGAAAATTTATGACAGGACCTGAAAATACTTATTTAATCTCCTTTACATTATACCAGAACCTTTAATGACCAATGAATGTGCTTATGAAATATTTATTGTTGCAATGATGTTTTTTTCTAACAGTATACTTTATTTCTTTGGTTAAATAAGTTTTATGACTTTCTCAGATGATGTGTTTTTTTCATCTGAGACTGACAGTATCATAATGTAATCTCTGTAAGTTTGACACAACAATATTTCATTAAAAAATTAAATCAAGATTATTGATGTATCTTCTTATAGATTTCTTCCACTTAGACACACAATTATTGCAGTTTATTTTTTCATTATTACAGCAATGAGATTAACTTCAGACTGATACTTTATTTATGGGACAAGGGTGTATATTTAATTTATCTCCCATTAAAAATCTTTGACATGTATTTTCCAAAGATATGAAAATGTATCTCATACTTGTTCATTTTATTTTTTTAGTTAAAGAGTTATTAATTGCTAGTGTGAATAAAGCAATGGTCTTGTTCTGTGGATAAATTTGTAAATAAATTTTTTTGCTATCCTTGGATTGGAGCACACAAACAAACACAATAATTAAGCATGTAAGGGTATAATTTTATAAAATATCATTTTGGAAAATATCCTTTTATTGCTCAATAGACTAAGTTTGTAAAATATGACATATGCATCAGACAAGCATGTCTGTATGTAATAGTTAGTAATAATATGTTTTATAAATTCTGTAACCCCATAAACTGTGATAATTTATAGCTCTATGTAAAACCTTTGAATTTACTATAAAGAAAAATTTAAGCATACCTATGTTTTCTGGTTTTAAAGAAAGCAGGCATATGGGCAGTTCATGTTTTAATTTTATGGATAATAAAATGTATAGATTCTAAGTGCTTAATTTGATGACTTCTGTATGTTATTTTTTGACTTTTAAATATACCTCTGTGCAATTTTAGTGTTTACTCTAAACATTATAAAAATTGCCTCATGTTATCATACTATGATTTTGAATCTTTAAGACTTATGCTTTTGTTTTTATATCCTGATTTCATTACAAACACACAATATTATTTTTACTTTTTGTATTCAGTAGCTTTATAAACAACCAAAACATCTATATAAATTAAAATGATGAAAAGAATTTTATTTTAACCTATAAATTTATCCTTTTGGTGTTTGTTATTCCTTTTAGGGTGTGTTTCCTTCTGTCATCATTTCCTCTCTGCCTGCCAATTTTTTTTAACATCAATATATAATATATATGTACGAGTATACATATTTATGTAAATTCTCTGATTTTGTTTTCTTGAAATACTTCACTCATTTATATCTTAAATGTCATTCTAGATATATTTTTTCTGTTTTAGTAAATTATAATGTAATTTCTCAATCTTTTTATTGATGTACATTTTTCATACATAGTGATAGGTTTTAAAAAATAATTTAGCAGATATCTTCATCACATTAACCCTTTGCCTTCCCTTTTCTCTTGCCATTCTTCATTTCTCCACTCACTTTTACTCTTTTTTATTTTATTTTATTTTTGAATAAAGTCTCACTTTCTTATCCATGTATCCCCCTGTTTAAACTCCCTTCCCCTTCCCACCCCATCCATTCACTTTCTCTTCTCCCCATCTCATCTTCTATACACGCACATGATTTTATATATCAGTATGAAATCTAGAATAAATAAATGTTAAAAATTCTGTTACATTTGAAACAATGGTATATAGTGGAAGTTTATTTATTCATTTGTAAAAATTAAATTATATTATTTATAAGATAATGAATGCAATCACGGACTTTGACATTTGGAAAATAAGTCAGAAAGACAGATATCATATTGTTTTATAAGCATCCAACTTACTTTTACATGTCTGGCTGTCCCTTATATAGATTTTTCTTCAGATTTTTTTGTGGTTTTCTTTTACTTAATTTTTAAAAACATTGGTTTAAAACACAGTTTGGCTATGTATTAAATAATACAATTTTTCTCATTATATTTATAAAGTTTATTGACCTCCTTGGGTCTAAACTGCTTTTACTCATTGATTCTGAAATATTTGAACTTATATTTTTTTGTATATTCAGCTTTAGGTGACACCATCATTTTGTTTCATCCTATAGTTTTCACAAATTTTTACTTTTATTTTACCTTGTATTCAGGCTAAATTTTTTTTTAAGGCATTGATCATTTTTTTCTGTTGTTAGAAGTCATCTTAAAAAACTATTTCTGAGAGTGTTTTTATTTTCCATTGTTATAGTATTTTTTTTATAATTTCTCCTCTGGCAAATCCGTCTGTACTTATACATGTTGTTTATTCTTCTTTAATATGTTTGTCAGACAAAATTTTCTGCCCAATAATTCAACATTTAACTTATTTCTGTTCCTATGTTTATTGTCACTTTTCTTGGTAGTGGGCTGCAGTTTGTTGGATTACTTTTTATTTTGTAATTTTTGAACTATAGTTGCTATTGTGTTAGAATAATATAGAGTTAAGTAAATGATATTAAGTCCTTAGAAAAATAAATCTTTCTCTTTTGTTAGGTTGTCCTCTTTATGCATGTTTGCCAGTATGGAGTGTACTAGCTATATTGAGTCTTTGTTATAACTCCAGGTAAATTGAAGTCACCATTAGCTCTATTCTGAGGGCATAGCATGCTTTTCCTTTTATTAGTTTAAAAAATCTGGTCACTTGAATAGTGAACTCATTTTAACTGTTGAACAGACAGCTGCTAGCTGTGAGGACCTACTGTACTCTCTTGTCAATCAGTCTCAATGCTTGAAGAACCTGAAAATCCACAGTGGTTGACCAGACATTCTCTTTTTCACTTAGCCGATTGAGGTCCATGTAGCACACTCTACGGGGACAGCTGTATGCTTTGTGAAGTGTTTCTGTGAGCTTTCCTGTTTTGGTTAGCTTTTCACTAGCTGTTGTAAACATAAGAGACTAATGAAAGTCACACAGGGAAGACAGACAAGAATGTCCTGGAGAAATGACATGAGTTGATAGCTGTGGTAATAGATGGACCATACATTATTTATAAATATCATTCAACTTTACCATATAGTACTCCATAGAAAATGGACTTAGTCCTTACCTTTATATTTTGCACTAATAATATATATATATATGTGTATATATATATACTAAAGAATTTATTTTGTTTTAAACTCTCTCTCTGTCTCTCTCTGTGTGTATGTGTGTGTGTGTGTGTGTGTGTGTGTGTGTGTGTGTGTGTGTGTTGTCATGCCCAAAGTCACGACCCTAGAGAGACCACCAGAGTCAAGGACGTAGCAGAATGCAATAGCAAGGTTTATTGAGTAGAGACGAGCTAGCTGGTGAACCACTCCAGATATCCATTACACCAGAATCATGCAGGAGGGTTGATTAGGGCCATAGGCAGGGCTCCTTTTATAGCCCGAGGTTGTGAATTGGGTTCACGTGAGGATAATGGTACAAGTCATTAGCTAATTGGCTCGTGCTAGGGGCTTTCCAGACTAGGGTGAAGGTGTCTGGTAACAACGGGTCAGGCTTTTGAAAAGGTGAAAATCATTTTTATTATTATTTCTTTCTGGCATGTTTGGGCTAGTTTTGTGCAGGGTTCCATATGGTCAAGCTGTCCTGGTTCTGTGCTCTGGAATGTCTCCTGTAGAGGGGGGAAGCCCACCATCAACCCTAGAACGTGTAGCTGTGTCAGGAATGATGGTGGTGTATTTTGACTAGGGCATTTGGTGATCAGTTAGCAGGGCCAGGGTGGTATGGATTCTGCAGTTGGAACTTAGGTCATGCTGCCCCTCTATGAACAGCAGTTTTTAGCAACAGTCTCTGGGAACTGGGTGAGGGACTCTTTCTCAGGGCTCTGTCTGCTTTAGTTCAGCATAGTTCTCTAAAATGAAAGACTCCTTTTAGTCCTGGACCCCACCTAGATCATCCAGGTGTCCAGCTCATTCTCTCCTAGAACTGGACAAGCCCCTGCCAGGAATGTGGAACTGAACTCCATTTTATCTCTATGGCTACTAGAATCCAAAATAGCATTTCTTGAGCTAAGTTTACTCTCTCTCTCTCTCTCTCTCTCTCTCTCTCTCTCTCTCTCTCTGTGTGTGTGTGTGTGTGTGTGTGTGTGTAGGTTGAGGGCAGGTACAGAAAATGTAAAATTTCCTGGAACAGAAGTTACAAGTAAGCTACCTGGTCTATATTCTGGAAATAAAATTCAGGTACTTTGTAAGCATAGTGCATACTCAACTGCTAAGCCATTTCTCCAGCCTTGGTTATGCATTAATATATTTTGTATCTAAATGCTTATTTACTACTAAATTTTGACAAAATATTTAATTTTCCTTATTTTGTAACCAAATTTTTATGCCTCTTTCAAAGAAGCTATTTAAATAATCAGATCTGTACTTCTACTTTTCAGGTAACTGGGAAAGATCACTTAGAATCTTATAACTTAGGCTTAAATATTAATTTCTCCAAATCATTAACTAGTTCATTAAAAGGAATTTAAGTCTTTTCTTAGAACAGATTTGATAGGCTTTCATTTTTGCGTATTAATAGTGCTAATAGAATATTCAGAATAAGTTAAAGAAAAATAAGATACCTTTCAAAAGTATGTATTCATAGTTCATACTTTTCTAAGGCATAAGTTGAAATAATCAATTAGAAAACATTAGAGATAAAGAATCATTTCTATGTAAAGTACATGAAATGTTGGTGTTTTATTGATGAATTATGTGGCATGTCATGTGGTCATTGGTATCTACCTGGCTGATACTTTATATGTGATATTTTGAACCAATTATGTATATTTATATTTGAGGGTTTTTGTTTTTCTTTTTTCTTTTCCATATCAATTTTACTTTCTAATTACAAATAATTTTTAAAAATTTAATACATGAGTACTTTACTTACATCATTTCTAGGCGCCCTTCAACTTCTTCTGTGTCCTTCCTAAACTCCCCCACATCCTCTTAAATTTGTGGTATCCTCTTATTTGATTATTACTCTCTCTCTCTCTCTCTCTCTCTCTCTCTGAAGGCCTTCTAAACCCATGTAAGCTCATTTAGTATTGCTCATGTGTTTATGTGTTTAGGACTGAACATTAGGGACTGAAAAATAACTCAGGAGGCCCCTCCTTTGAGAAAAACAATTCATCTTCTCTCAGCAGCCAATCATTGATTATAGCTCTTTATCTAGAAATGAGACCTTGAGAGATTTCTCCATTTACTTTGGGATGCCGACTGGTATCACTATGTAGGTTTTGTTTAGGTGATCATCATATTGTTTAGATTTCATGCATTCACCTTCCCTGTTATATATTGAGATACTATCTTACAGCAGCTGATTGATCCTTGGGATCTCATAATCTTCTTCCCTCTATTCCATGATGTTCCATAGCTTTAGGTGTTTGGGTTGCAGATGAAGTACAGTTCCATTCAGAAAGTTCATTTTTAAACCTGCATTTTATAGGACACAGTCTATGTTTTCTTCTAGCAGAGTCCACACTTCAGGCTTTACATTAAAGTTTTTAGTCCATTTGGTGTTGATCTTTGAGTGCACTTAAATATATATATAAATGCAGTTTCATGCTTCTGTTTTCTCAACAGCATTTGTTGAAAGTTCTTTTTTTTTCAATGAATATATTTTTGACACCATTGTAAAATTTCAGGTGGCTGTAATTATGCACACCCATGTTTAAGCCTTCTTTTTGTTTAATTGCTTACATTTGTGTTCTGTGCTACTAAAAGGCTGTTTTTATTATCATGGCTCTATGGTATAGCTTAAAAGTCTGCTATGGTGACCCCTTAAATATTGTTCTTTATATTCAGTATTGTTTTGATCATTCAGAGTCTTCTGTGTTTCCATGTGAATTTTCAGATTTTATTTCTAATATTTCTGTGAAGAATATCATAGGTGTTTTAGTTGGAAAAGCACAGAAATTGTAAAATGCTTTTGGTAGAATGGTCAATTTTACAAAATTAATTCTACCAATTTATGATTATGGGAGGTTTTGCAATTTCTGGAGTCTTTGTCTGTTTTTCTTCAGAATTTAAAAAATTTTATTGTCAGGTTCTTTAATTCTTTGATTATGTGTGTTTCTTGGTTCTATCTATCTGTCTGTCTGTCTGTCTATCATCTATCTATTATTGTTAATGGGAATATTTCCACAATTTCACTCCCTGTTTATTTGGATTTTTTAAATGTGCATATGTGTTTTGATTAAATCCAACCTCATTTCTTTCCCTCCAATTATTAATCTGTGCCATTACTTTTCCATTCCAGATTCATGTGTTACGTTTCTAAATTGTCTGAACCCAGTTGGTGCTGCATGTGTTTGCACAGGACCAATTATCTTCTCTAGTATGGTTTGGCTCTCTGGGGATGCATCTGTAAAGAAAAATTGAGTATTCTTCCCCAGAAGCCTTCACTTGTTAGTGCCTTAGTTAGGAGAATACTTTTCTTTAGCCATGCTGGAATTTTTTTGGGGGATTGATAGCCTCATTTTTTTTTCTGGAAAAATACTGTGTCACTACAGATATCCACTAGCTCTAGATATTACAATTTCTTTATTCCTTTTTCTTTGATGATCCCTGAGCCTGGATTGGAGAGAATCTGATATAGTTTTCTTATTGAGAGTGGAAATGAGTGGCTCATATTCTGTACGTTGACCAGTTGTTCTCATTATTAATCACTGTAGAGGGGAAACTAAGCTTCTCTGGTGAGAGTTAAAAGATGCTCTAATCTATGGATACAAAGATAACAATGAAAGGAATAAATTATTGCTTTGTTCATTTAGCTAAGTAATAGTATTAGGTTCTCACCTGAGATCCAGGACCTTTCCAGCCACAGTATTTCTGTTTATTGTTTTTCTACTTAAGGGCATGAGTTTCATTTCATGAAGAAGACTTTAAATCAAATAAACCTTGTTTGGTTACTTTCATAAAATTCACACCATTATGGCACAAGTGGGCCTATCTTGCAAGCTTAGTTGTTATTGTATCTCATAGGATTTATAGCTGTGTAGGACTGTTTATTACTTTTCTTCTCTAGTATGTGGTATGCATAGACCTTCCAGTACCATGAAAGCTAGTCGGTAATTATACAGCTTCCAGGTTGATATTAACTTGATTTCTCTCCATGTCCTATGTGTTCTCTTCAGCAATAGGGACTTACAATCATTTTCTGGAGCATGAAAGAGTGATAGCAATAGCCTGTAATGTTTAGAAGGGAGATATATTTGGGACAGCTGTGACAAACAACTTGAGAAAAGGCAGCTCCTCTAACCTAGGAATTAGCTTATTGTGTCTGGGAGAGGCATCCCCAATGTTATATTTATTTATTTGTGTGTGTGTGTGTTTCCGTATTTAAAAGCTTATATAGTCTTATATAGTGCTAGGTTTTATATGCTTTTTCCAAATATTTTTAATATTAGTTATCCTTCTCCTTTCTTTCTCTACCAGGTTCTCTTGTCTCCCACTCCACTGTAAATCTTTTCATAACATTTTCTAATTTTAACCTTTTAAGTCTTCCTGTAATGCAGTCTCAACCATGGTGTAGATGATTCATATCAGTTACCTCTTCTGGTTTTATTTCTGACCTCTGTCTTCTGTGCCAGTCAACTGCTGTTCTGTTGCACTTTGTACATCATGAGAAAGATTAAAAGCACAGAAGTGCTGGATTTTCTTTCCTTTATGAAATGTTCACCTCAACAATAATTACACAGTTTGCTCTCTGGCTTTCTTCTGGTGTCTACCTAGATGCCAGCACCTGTTAGTCCTTTTCTGAAGACTCTATCTGAACTCACAATTCACTTTGTTCTTGGTTCTCTTTGCCACAGTGCTTGTGGCTGCCTCCTTGCTAGAAGTCTTAGCTGTCTTTGAACTCTCCATAGCTTAGACACTCCCACAACCTTGAAAGAAAAACTCCCTGAATAGTGAAGTAAAAACTGAAAATGGAGCCTTGGATTTAAAAGGGGAGAGGTCATCAGATTTGCTGAAAAACTTACACCTTCCTGACAGTATAGGAACAGAAGGGACCAGAAATAGTGAAGGCACAGTTCATTAAGCCAGACCAATGTGCAATGACAGCAACAGCAAAACACACATTAAAAAATGGGTACAGTGACAGGCATGTGACAGTTAGGTAACCAAAGGAAAACACAGAAGACCAAATGGCCTTCTTGGGTAGAAATTGCCACTAACACTGAGTCTGACTTCTTTCTGTTGTAGGAATCTACAATAAAATGGTATACCCCAAAACAACATGTGCCAAGAAAGCAGATTGCAGGTACTGGGATTTAATTTATTTCTTCCAAAAAAAAAAAAAAAAGAGATAAAATTCAGAAAAATCACATGAAATTCTACCTTAGTTCAGTGTTTATGTGCATGTTATTAGATGCTGTGCATTAGGCATGGCTAGAAGCCATCAGTTTGTGATCTGGTTATAGACAAAGGTCTGTGAGAAACATATACTGGGTTCCTAAAAAGACCTAAATGTCTCAATAGCAGAAAATATGACAGGAAAAGAAGGACCTGTTTATCTCACTCTCATTTTAGGTTCTATTCAACATATACAAACTGAATAACAATTTAACTATATTTTTGTATGTCTTGGAGCATATATAAAGTTTGATTCTAAAAGCAACTTTTGAGTATCACGTTTGTAGATTATTGATTTTCTTAAAGATAAAAACCTTAAGGTTTTTCTGATGTTAATTAATGATTCAATAAACACATGGGTGAGGCTCAGTGAGATAAATGTTTATTATATTTCTGTGATAGATAATGTTCAATAATGGGTTTATGAAGATAAATAAAGCACACTCCCTAAAGGCCTTAGAGTAGAGGGAAAGGCAAACTGGTAGATAATTAAAATTCAGGTTTTTTTACAAGCTCTTCTTAAAGTATATCTTTTCAAATATTGATATTTCCTAACAGCTTCAATTATTTTATATTCAATAAGGAATTGTGTGTTTAACAAACAGTTTTAATTTCTACTTTTCTTGCTTTTTATTCTACTATTCTTTTAAAACAAACCACACAGTTTAATACTACACTGAACTTTCAACTTTAAAAATGACTTACCATTATAAAGGATACTTTCCAACACAATTTTTACACCTAAAGTTCAGGGATCTTTGCAGAAGAGTGAGTAGAATGATTACAAAAGCCAGATTAACAGGCTGTTTGCTGTGAGATTGTCTCCTAAAAATGCCAGGAGCTACACACATAAAGTCTCACCAAAGGGACTTCCTCAACATGACCTGAATGCACAACAATAAACATGCTAACAGGAGGGATGGAAGTCTATGGGGTTTTATCCCATACAAAGAACTACAAGTAACTAAAGGATGCTGAGAATGGGTGAAATGGTCCTTCCCAGGGAAGAGCACACCAATTATTTATCCAACACTAAACTATCATCCCTGAAAACACACATACGTGTAATATTATACAGACTCATTGGGTTGTATAGTATTAGAACACACACACATGATTGTACACACATATCAATTAATGGAGAAGAAGACGTGAATCTGAAATACAGCAAGGATGGGTATGTAGGTAGTTTGGAGGGAAGAAATGGAAGATAGAGAGGATGACGTGAATAGACATGCCAAACTGAACAGAGAAAAGCCCATGAGGTCTCAACTCTAAACAAAGAACTAATTACAGGCTCTCAAGGAAAGCCAGGATCAGGAGAGGTGTCCTTCCCCAGGAAAGAGCACACTCATTGGTTGTTCAGTACCAAATGGTCAACCACCCAAAACATACATGCAGGTTTCAATATGTGGACTAAATGGGGTACATACAAAAATACATGTGTGTATACATATAGAATGCAATAATAGTGAAAAAGGGGCTATGGATTTGAAGGGGAGCTAGGAAAGTTATAAGAGAGAGTTTGGAGGAAAGAAAGGAAATGGGAATGTTGTAATTATATTATAATCTTAGTTAAAAATTATTTTAAATATTCATAAATACAAAGGACTTTTTTTGAAATTTGAAAAGTGTAAAACTTAATGTTAAGCACCATAACTTATATTCCAAATGCCCATTCTATTTGTATAGTAGTTGTTAAGAGTTGGATAGACTTTGCTTCTGGTTAATATCAATATGTGATATTTTTTATCTATTTACAAATTTTTTCAATAATAAGGGGATTTTAAAAATGTGAGCTAAATAGATTTTTTGAGAGCAGTTTTGAAAAATTATACTTTCAAGCTATTTATTTTCAGATCCTGCATTTAAATGAACATCTTTTTTTGAACTGATAGTTAAAATGAAATGTAGGTATTGTGTATAATATATTTGGAAATGTATGTAATGTGTACAACTATGCTAGTTAACTGTCATTCACATTTCTTATAAATCACTGGCTTTGTGCCAAGGACAATTTCTAATCATTTGTTTGGCTTTTTACTTTTTTTCTTTTTTATTATTATTATGAACAAAGAAGTCACACTGTCTATCCCTGTATATCCTTATTCAAGGTCCTTTCCCCCTCCCAACACATCAGGTCATTCTCTCTTCTCCACAACTCCCCAACACCCCCCCCCCAGTTTTCTCCCCCCAACCTCAAGACTGAGTCAGGTGTTCCTCTAGGGAGAGTGGGAACCAAGGAGTCAGTCCAAGAATTTTCTAATCCCAAGCTGTTCAGTGGTTGTGGTTTACAGCTTGGGCATGCTTTGATTTTTACTTGTTTGTTTGTTTGTTTAGAGTCCACTAATGAGTGAGTACTTATCTTTCTGGGTTTGTGATACCTAGCTCAGGAGGATATTCTCCAAATCCATCCATTTGCCTGCAAATTTTAGGATATAATTTTTCCTTACTGCTGAGTAGGACTCCATTGTGTAGATGTACCACAGTTTGTTAATCCATTCTTCAGTTGAGGGACATCTAGGTTGTTTCCAGGTTCTTGCTATTACAAATGACGCTGCTATGAACATAGTTGAGCTAATACCTTTGGAGTATGACTGTGCTTCTTTAAAGTATATACCCAGAAGTGGTATTGCTGGGTCCTTGGGGAGATTGATTCTCAATTTTCTGAGAAACCACCATACTGCAAGGGCAATGCGTATTTTTACCCACAGTTATTACTTTGTGCAATTCTTGAATTTTTTCTCTTGGTATTTGCTATCATTTGACTGACATTTTTCAACTCTATCTTTGAAGGTAAAGAGAAAGGGATACAATCAGTGTAGGAGATTATACTGTACTTTTAAACAATCCCTTGAGTCTCATTAGTACTGTACATGTGCGCATGGGTGTATGTCCATTCACTGGGGCAGGAACAATCCACAAAGAGCCACCTCAATAAAAGTGACTGACTATCTCTCTCCAAGTAGCCATAAACTGAAAATAGATTTTAATGTAAGATGTTATGAAGTTTGGGGGGAAATCAGGCTGGGGACATCACTCTGGGATGGAGGTAGATGGTAGTGAATTTGTGTGATCAATATAGGTTGTATTGATGTATGTATGGGACAGTCATTTAAATAACAAAGCTTTTCTTCTTTTTTTTTTAAAGACTATGCTATAAGGTATGGAACAAGATTCATTTGGCTGAATTTATTTATTTTTTTCTTGTGTCCTCTAACCCCAAATTTTCATCTACTTCTTTCTTTGGTATACACGTCTTTGTAGAATATGGTGCTCATTCTCTCCGACACTGTCTTTGTCTCGCTTTCTCTCTCTCTTCCTTCTTCCTTCCCTCTTACTACTTCCTTTTTTCCCTCTCTTCTCTTCCTCCCTCTTTCCCTGTCTGGCTGATGCTATGGTCGGCACCTCCTGTATTTTTGGTTTGGCTGAAATATGTAACTGACTCCAAGTATATGGTCTTCTGAGGGTTGGTGCCTTTAGGCATCATTGAATACGGATAAAAACAACAGTCATCACATTCATAGGAGCCCCTTGTGAGAAAATTGGCAGCAATCTTTTTAGAAAACTCTGGATTGAATGCACTAATATTTTTATGCAAAATTAAGAATTGAATCTTTGGGGCCACAATAGCATTCAGTGCCCAAAACTATGACTTTATAATCATTTTTTAACTTTATGTTTGCTGAATTGATTCTGGCTTGTCTTTTAGCTGCTGGACGAAAAATGCATTTGAAGTCAGTGGGGAATAGGATGTAGGATGTATAAGCAGGGGTCAGATCCTCTAGAAAAGAACATGTGACAGATTTACAATCTCTGTCACTGAAGGTTTTTGTCTTTGTGACTTTGTAATCCATCAGAGGACTGTGAAGCTCATATGTCTGTCACAAGGTAAATCACTGCTTGTCACATTCACTGCCATATTCTGCTCAACTCCAACTTGATGGTCTATGAAAATGAGGATGGTAGGCTCTTAATGTTTTAAATGGAGCAATAATCACTAAAAGTTGTGAACATGCATGAGCTGTTTTCTTCTGGCCAGTTCAGGTGGGACAAAAAAAAAAATCTAAATGAAGCTTAGACTTAGACTAGATATAACTAAGGGAACAGAAAACTTCTTCCAGTTACTGTGTGCTTGTAATATGCTCATCCTGTTCTGGGGATTCACTAGGAAAGAACCATTTAGACTTTGGCAGAAGAGCCAGAGGGACAGATTAAGAACCAAGAGCATGCTGCTCTTTTGCATTTGACTGCAGTGATCCTGAAAAACACATCCAAAGAACAGCCACACCACACACAGGTATGGAATCCAGAAACTACTTCACTTTAATTCACGTCCTGGTGGCAGATTCTGTTCTAGCGTTAATTCTTTAAATTTAGAAAATTGACTTAAAATTCAACAAACACCTCCACCATCTCCAAACAAAACTGAGCTTTAAAATTTCTTACCTACAAAGGTCTTACTTTATTTTCATGGATTCTCAACAGTGGACAATCAACAGATTTTTATTTTTTTTCTTCTCTAAAGAAACAAGAGTAAAAGAATTTAGAATACATTTTATTTTTTTAAAATGAAGACATTGTTCTTGGCTTTGAGGACTCATCATTGATTATGATAGTAAGGGGAGTTTCTTGCTCATATTGTTGCAAATGCTTGACTTTCTCTAGAATTGTGAGATGCATTGAGAGCAGCTTGGCTAACAGGCCACAGGGACCCTGGGTCCTTTCCATCCCCCAGGCTCTTTGAGGAGTAAGCTTTGTAGGGAAATTAAAATCGCTGTCAATTTTCAGCTGGTGTCTGTTTTCCTCTTGTTATGTCTTCTAAGACTCTCTCCCATCAGAACACTTTGCCTTCTGATGCTTCAGCTTTTACTCTTTTTTAAATTTTCTTTCTTTCTTTTTTATTATGAATAAAGTCACATTTTCTATCCGTGTATATCCTTATTCAAGGTCCTTTCCCCCTCCCACCCCCTCCAGTCGCTCTCTCTTCTCCACATCTCTTCATCTCCTCCCCAGCAAGGGCAGGAGGTCCCAAGGTCCCAATATTGCTCAATTCAGCATCCATTCTTGGCAGATCCAGTTTCCTCACCCCAACATCAGGACTGACTCAGGTGTTCCTCTAGAGAGAGTGGGATCCAAGGTGTCAGTCCAAGGTGTTTCAAGTCCCAAGGCTTCAGCTTTTACTCTTACAAAAACTGCCATGTTTCCTTGTGAAGACCACTGGGGTGAACGCGGGCTAATGCGCATGACCACTAGGTGGCACTCTAACCACACACGCTTTTGCTCAATGACATCGACTTTATGGATGAAAAATTTCACTTGTTTTAAAACCGTTCCCCCTTTTACCACTCAAATGAAAGGCTTAGCTTTCAGAACACTTGAATTTTTTATGTGTAGCTTTATAAAAGTACAAAGTTCAGTTATTTTGTTAGGCATTTAATAATTTATCAGTCCCTTTTATACCTCATATAACGAAGCAAAATTCAACAAATACGTGAAGGGGGTTGAAACTTGAGAAGTGTTTTGTTGGCTTGGCTTGGCTGTTACAAAAGAAACTACACATTTTTTTAAGCCCTATTATGTGATGAAGCCATGTAAAAATTTTAAAACATCTCAAAAAAGTGTGCAGGAATGTGAAGGAGAAAGCTCCCTCCATTCCTGTAAAATGAAGCAGAAAAACAGCCTTTTGGTACATCCATCATTGTGTCTCAGTGAATTTGTTTTATTACCGCTACGAATATATTAAGTGGACGTCTTGGGACTTTACAATGTTTTCTGTAAAAAGTCTTTTTAAAAAATTTTCAGCTCTGGAATGGGTAATAATAGCTCTCATGTATATGCTTGGCCCTAGAGGCTAACCTTGATGGATAATCTATTGGTTATGTATGTATACATTTGTCAATAGCAAAATTCCTTTATTTTTAGACTGTAAAGTGACACTTTCCATTTTTACAATCATTCAGACCACAACCTCAAACCAAATTTACCTGTAGTTTTTGCTTAGAGGAGCTATATGGAAAAAATTTCAAGACAAACACACCAATATTTATGACACGATTCTGGATTTAAACAAATTCATATCCGAACATTAAAAAGGCCTATATATATTGTTTTTATATATTAAACAATATCAGTGTCTATATTCATTTTCCTAGCATTATTTGTACAAGGGCACTTTCATACAAGTAATTAGTGGGTATTTAGCATGTTTCCATGTATTTACTGCCTTTTCTATTATACTTCCTCATCTTCCTTTCAGTCTTCTTTATTCTCCTAGACAGTTTTGCATGTTTTCATATTTTTTGATATGTTTATTGATATTAATAAAATGTATATTTATTGATTTTTTTTGTGTGTGTGTGTTGTGAAAGTAAGAGGCAAACTTTTCATGAGCATGTTCTCTTCTTTTTTGGAGACTGGAAAACTCAAGTGGTTACACTTGGCAGGAAGAATCTTTACCTTCTTTGCCATATCAATGACCCCATTTTTAATGTATGTGACTCTATAACTTGATAAACTCAATAGACACCATGTAAATCTATGATATGAATACACCAGGAGAAATACTATATGATTTGGGGATGTAGATTTTAAAATATAAGTCATAAAGGATAATCAAATGCTTTATGCTTTAAAAAATAACTAGGATCACCTTCCTTTTAAATAATGAGTTACAGCAAATCATTTGTAATACAATAGTTAAAATTATTAAACACAGTCATTGACTCCATTTTTTCTAATATTCCCAGCATAGACTATTTTCCCTTTCTTTGATTTTCTATAATTTAAATTTCTCAAAAATTTTTAAATTCCTGTGAAAAACCCAATCTGTGTCACACTGTAGATGTATAACTATGAACAAATTTGTGAATAAATATTACATGGAGATAGTGACTCATAAAGCTATAAAAATAAGTACTTACTTTATATGCTACATTATAGCAGGAAAGGATACAGAGTTTTCTTCCAAGTTGCCAAGATGGCCCTGTGCTTCCTATCGACCTGACACATTTCTCACCTACTACAAGCTCCTGCCCTGCCCTTCATCAGAACATTTACTTTAGAAAACCTGCAATTAGAAATGATGTCTTCATCTCTTGGCTATAAATCATCTTGCCAGCTTTACAACTCAGGGTTGTCTTTCTCAAGGACTTGGGAGCCATCTCTTGAAATGTTATCATGGCTAAATGGGGCCTGATCTTCCATTTTCTGAGAGGGGGATGCTTAATGTCAGTAATTACTAATCACTCTCACCCAGGCCTAAGCATAGAGACTAAGGTTCCTACTACACTTTCAGACTAGTTCCCCTCCCCCAACACAGTGCCTCACAATTGCTCTATCTTAGGTTCAATGGGGTTGAGTCCAATTTCATTCCACTGGAATCTTCCCTATTAAATCATCTTGGCTGTTGAAATTTCCTGTCCCATTGTACTTGACCCAATTTTCACTTAAAAAAAAAAAAGAACATAAGAAATACCAAGGTATGTTGCACCAGCAGTTATTTAGGTCATGTTAAATCTCTGTTAGTGGCATCAAAGATATTTATGTGTTTTTTCCTTATGAATATTAATCATATGGTTAGGATATGCTTCAACCATTTCTAAATGTTCATAAATCCTTGTGGAAATGTTTTATATAAATTATGTAAAACCATTCATGGCTATGTGATCATATTTATTATTATTTAATTGTCTTTTGGAGTAAATTATCAAAACTATTATTATAGATAATTTACCCAGTAAAATTTCCAATAGTAATCTGTGTTGCTTGTGTATGTGTGAGTGTGTTTGTGTGTGCTCAAGTATGCACACACATAGGACAGAGAGAAAGAGAGACAGAGAGAGAATGCAGAGATGGCATGACATCTGGGATAGAACTCAGAGTAATTTGTTCTCAGCATGCCTATGTAGCATGTTCAGGAGATCTCCAGTTAACACTCATTGTGCTTAGAATTAAAAGGGAATCTATTGACAATTTTAGCTTAGCTGCTAGAGCAGGAGACTTAATCTCAGGGTTGTGGGCTCAAGCCCTGCATTGGGCTCCATTTGTAATATGAAGTTACTGGCCCAGGTAACTAGTCCCAAGGTCCGGACCTGCCCGCCACTGTTTAGGTCCCCCAAAAATGACATAGATGCTTATATTAATATTATGATGCTTGACCTATGGCTCAGGCATATTGCTAGCTAGCTCTCACATCTTCTCAACTCATTTCCATTAATCTGTCTTGCCTTGTGGCTTGTGGTTTACCTATTTCATTACATCTTGCTTCATGTGCTGCTGGATCACGTCTCTCTTGACTCTGTCATCCTTCCCCTATTGATGCTCTAATTTCCCAGCCTACTTCTAAGATGCCTACCATAGGCCAAGACAGTTCTCTTATTAATGAATGATATTCAAAGCATACAGAAAGACATTCTACATCAGTTTACAATTGATATATTGAAGTAGATTTTTAAATTTCATGTAATTTATAGTTCTAATTTTTTAGTGTAGTACTTAAGATCTTCTGGAAACCTCAGGGAAGCTTTAATACTTTATTATTTGTTGAGAGTTTGCACATGATAAATGTGATAAAATATTTTTAGATCTCTCTTAATATAGCTCCAAAATTCTAAAATGATTATCAGATATGGTGCATAGTCAATGTCTGCATTTCATCCTGGGAAGGAATATGCTTCTTCTCCATGGGACAGGCCTTCTGCTCTGGGACCTAGAAACTGAAGCAATTCAGATCCCTCTGTCTGCAGGACCTGGGGCCCTAGAGCCTGGATAACTCTTGTTCACATACAAGCTGCCCATTAGGATTCCAGAGACTCTGCCTCTCATTTTGTCCTACATAGACTACCCCTTAGGTTTCCACCACATTTTTATGTGTCCCTGCCCTGTTCTAGTCTACTGTGACCCTGACAAAATGCTTTCTCTGCTTTGGAATACATAGTTGGCAACAAGGTCTACCATTCATATATTTCAATGTCTCTGTGCTGTGTCCTGTTACTGCAAAAGAAAACAACATTAGATACTACAAAGAAACAATAGTTACTAATGACCATGTTCCTGGCTGTTACATCAAGATCATTGGGATGACCTGAGTGATGATGTGTTTTCGTCCCCATTGTCTGAAAGCATCTATTTTAATCCTAAATTTATTTCAGTAATCCAACTACCTACCTTGTACATCCTATAACATCACTTTGGGCATTATTGTAGAAAACAAGAATATTTAAGGACTAAAAACTCTTTAATACCTTGGTTTCAAAGTTCCTTATTCTCAAACCAATTTGGCTTCAAAAATCATCCATTCACATTGGTCATGCTAGCAAAACCATGGAATCAGCTTCACAACTGATCGATGTCTCAATGTAGAGAGTATATGGGGTTTATGTACACAATGGACAATTAACAAATCACACAGAATTACATCACACAATTTTTAGGACATTGGATAGAAATGGAAACCCTTAAGCTGCACAAAATAACTCCAATGCAGAAAGACAAATATGTTCTGTTTCCTATTAACAATCTAGATAAAGGGACTGGACAGATCCATTAGCATTTAGGAGTAGGTTACAATTTTGCAGAACCCAGACTTGATTCCCAGCATCTACATAGTAACTCACAATTGTCTGTAACTCCAGTTCTAGGGGATCTCATACCATAGTCTCTACAAATACCAGACCCACCCACAGAGATATGCATGTGGACAAAGAACCCATGCACATAAGATAAAAAGTAATATTATAAAGTCTAAAAGAGAAGCTATACCAAACAAATGACATGGAAGCAGTGGTGAGTTTAGGAGAAATGCAGCCAATAGCAAAGTAAGGAAAATGGTTAAAGTGTCTTGGATACATGTATGAAAATGTCATAGTGTAGCCTATTATTATAGACAACTAATATATGCTGATAATCTTAATATAAAGTATCTGTCATCCCCTTTTATAATTATTCTTTGATCTTGAGAAGCTTTTGAGGAACCCACATATTTAGATCATGATTTCTGATAATCCTTGTCTTTCTTCAACACCCTTCTTGCTTAACTCAGCTCACTAGGAGTTATTCTGTGGATTCTGTGTACAGTGTTACAAATGGATGCATGCACAAAGACAAAAAAAAACTGTCTCCTAGTTTTATAGGACTATCTTTGGAAAGTAGAATGAAGTACACAAATAAGGACCTTATAAACTAGAATTTATACAAATAGCATTTGAAAACAAACATACAAACAGAATGTAGCTCATGATGCCGACGAGTCATAGCTATTAAGGGAAACATGGATGTCATCACCCCCCACTCATGGCTCCTATTTCCTTCACTGAAATATCTTGTTATACCACCCAGAAGTTTACACTTTTTGTGGTTTTCTAGCATCACTATTTCTCTTGTCTCACTGTTATATTTTTAAGTACTCTGCCTGACACACAACTGAATTAATGTTTTAGTTAGTGGTGAAGCTCCTGGAAATGGGAATTTGTAATGTCATGAAAATCTCATTGGGTTTCATGCATCCCCTAGAAACATAAGGGAATGAAAGAAGTTTCTCTCAGGGAGTTTTTCTATATGTGATGGAGGGAATATCTGATAAAGCATTTAGACTATGGATGTTTTATGAAGTGAACTGAAGAGTGGTGTAGTGAATGGCAGACTATTTCTCACCTGCCAGATAAATTTCGGATTCTCAGTTAAAGGGACTTGGAACAACAATCTATCCATCTCTCCCTCTCTGTCTACCCTCTACTCAGTTTTAAAGTAATGATTTTATTTATTGTAACAATGTTTCTATTTTATTGTTGTGAATTACATTTACAGAATAATAGGTTCCAATTTGACTCTGCTTTTTCCTCGCACACAATAACAATTAGCTATTCCTCTAAACACAGGTTAAAAAAATACATTCATCCTTAGGCGCCCCCATGCTCCTTTTTTACTTCGAGCACATCAAACCTGTTATCTCTGCTTAACGCTTAGTTGTATTTACTCTGATTCTCCAAAGACTAGGCAATATACATCAAATTATTGAATCAGAGATAAATGAATCCCTATGACTAAGATGCTGAAGTCTTTGGGAAAAATTAACTTTTGGAAGGATTATGCACAGGCGAAGAAAGTCTCCTTCATCACTCGACTATACACATACATATTTTTTCCTCTGTTCCCTGTTCTCTATGTCTCTCTCTGTGTGTTTCTGTCTCTTTGTCTGTATATTTGTGTTTCTGTCTTTTCCTCATAAATCTAACTGAATTCAGGTAATATGTCTGCTTAAAACTCACTGTACAGTATTAATGATTTTTTAAATTCATACATTTCTGATTCTGAGCCAAATAAGTTTTTCCATGAAAGTTAAAAGTGCTACTTCAGCAGGATTATACTTAGTGATTATTAATATACTAAAAACTTTTCACATAAAAACTTTCCTTGTCAAATTATTAGTCCTTGTGAATTGTCTTTTTGTATACAGCATTGGATATGTTTGTCTCTGTGTCAGAGCATCTCATGACTCTGTAGTGGAAATGCAAAAATATGTGGCTGTATCCATAGCAACAGTTTACATCACTATTTTACCTACACATAACCAGCAATTTTAGTAATTACATTCCTTGTATTCAGTCTGACCAGAGGTACACAAAAGGATCATAGAGGAATGTCAGCTATTTTTGCTTTTCAAAATAAAATGTTGGAGCAGAACCATTTTCATACAACTATGTGTACATGTAGATTTATAGAGAAGCCAACATTTGTTTTAGACTGTGGTCTTCAGTGAAACTAAGTTAGAATAAAATTGCACAACATTCTCTGTTCCTCAGAGTTTGACCCAAATTATCTATGCTGAAATTAACTTGTTAAAAAGTGAAGTTTTTTACTACAGACTTAAAGATGTATGCTCGGTAAAATCCATTAATATGCATTTTAATAAGTTTCTTTGAGACTTTTATGCTTGTTATAGATTAAGAATTAGTACCCTAGAGGTAATTTGTATTTATAATTCATAAAATACAGGCTAAGGGTTTCAAGACCTATTAGGGACTCAAAGAGACACTTACCAAGAGAAACAACTTTATTGAAACCCATAGCATAGTGCAAAGTGCTACAATAGAAAATAAAATGGGTGTAAGAATGCAAACAAAGGATCTGGTACAGCTTGGAGTTTTCTCAATTATTTAACACATATAAAACGTTCCACTCTCTTAAAGTAGATTCTGAAGCCTTTCTATGAATATGAGGCTTCACAGTACATCTAAATTGAGTTACAGAGATTCTTTCACACTCTTGCTCTAAGGAGACAGAAAGGTATTCATAGTTATTTTTCATGTAATGATCTTATTTAATCCATGTCCCACTGAGAAAAAATTTATTCATATATCCCATTTCAAACTTCTGCTACTTCTGGGATTCAAATAAGTGTTTAAAGCAGTAGTTAGCAGATCTCCATACTGCAAATACTTGCCTCATTGAGTAATCCCATTTAATGCTAAGGTGGAAATATTCTGTAGATGGTTCTAGAATTGTACCTGTTGGCATATCAACATGAAGTGTAGGCAGATTATTCTGTTCCACCAACTAGTTCTCAAATTACCACATACAGACTTAAGTATAAATGATTAGCCAATAGCTTAGGCTTGTTACTAACTAGCTCTTACAACTTAATTCATTTCTTTTATATATTCTACCATATGGCTCACTACCTTTCTTTAACATGCCATGTTTATCTTGCTTGTCCCTGCATCTCCTGGAGATTTCTTCCTCTTTCATCCCAGCACTTTCTCCCTGTCCACAAGTCCCGTCTTATCTGTACTTGCCTATCTATAGGTAATTTAGCCTTTTATTAAATCAATGAGAGCAGCACATATTCATAGTCTACAAAAAGATCGTTCCACAACAAAGAAGTACTGCTCAGCAAAGGGAAAAAATAGAACATTTTACAATTGTTGATTGGCTTATAAGTATGTCTGACACTGAATGATTTCATAATGTTCTTGTTTTCCCTGTCTTATCCTGGATCAATCATTTTATGTGATTCATGTCTAGAAAGAGGGTTCCAGTTTGAGGTTTTTACATAAATTTAAACACTGTCTTCAGGCATGCCGAGGCTTTTAGCAATATTCATGTCTATTTTAGTGCTTCAAAAATCCAAAGAATGCCTCAAACACTATTCACATCAATTTGTTATTTAACTGAACTATATTAATTTGACTTTGATTTGACAGGGACAGCTATCTCTTCTAAGTGACTATGATGCTTTCTACTTTTATTGATGATGTGTTACTCGACTGAGTCTCTGTCTGTATAGGTAACTTTGATGTACATTGTTGTACATCTTTTTATGCATTTCCTAAATTATATATCTGTATGAAGTTGTAATGGTGTGTGGGGACTGGGTAAAGTCTCATGTGAACATATATTATTGATTAGAGCATGGCCATGTGAAGAACTCCAATGCTTTAGAGCCATATGAATGCAAGGCCTTCCCTGAGTAAGGTTTGGAGACACCTTCTCTTGGTCCAAGTAGAAATAGTTGACATCATTCATACTTAGCAAAACCCAGTGTATATAGAATCTACTGCAACTTTATAATTTTTGAACTTAGTATGCTGACACTGTTTGCAGAAACTATCAACCTCAACTCCTCTTCCAGAATGGCTGGAGACTGAGATGGCTCCTCTACAGGGACCACATTCTGAGATTAGCTAGTCTGTTTCCTTTTTCTTAAAATTGCATATGATAACACACTGAATTTCCAGGCTATTGATGACACATCTTCATCAGAACACATGGCCCACCTGATCCTGGGTTTTTTGTATGTGTGTCTATCATTCTTTCATTTCTTGTCACTCTAGTTAGATTAATCTCCAAGCTATATAGGTTGATGTAGTGGTTTGAATGAGGAATGTCTGATAGGGTCTTGGATTGATGTGGGAAATCTTTCTGTACACTGTGAATGCACATTATTGCCACTTGTTAATAAAGAGGCTCCTTTGGCCTATGGCAAGACAGCTTGGAGGCAGGCTGGATATTCAAGTAGCGATAAAGGAGAAGGGCAGAGTCAGAGATATTGTGAGCTGCGGCCCAGAAAGCAAGATGTAATGAAAAACAGGTAAATCTATGGAGCCACATAGCAATACATATATTAACAAGAATTGGTTAAATTGTAAGAGCTAGCTGGTAATGAGTCTTATGCAATTTGTAATTAATATAAGCCTCTGTGTGATTGTTTTGGACCAAGGGGCTATGGGACTGCAGGTTCAGACCTCGGGGATAGACTGAGCCAGAAACTTCTGGCTACATTATGTATCTAATCACTTGTTTCCAAATGGCACTGTCCATGAAGGTTTAGTGGGAGCCTGACAGGGAGTGGGTTCTGAGATTAAAAACCTCATATCACTTAGAGTTCGCTTCAGCTGCTTTCTGCATGTGGTTTGAAGATGTGAGATGTCTATTGCTGTTCCTGCCACCATGCTCATTATGAACTGCTACACTTCCCCCCACCAAGATGGAGTCTTATCCCTCTGGATTCAGATCAAATAAACTTCCTTCTATCAGTCACTTTGCTTATGTTGTTTTATTGCAGCAACTGAAAAGCAATTAGTACAAAAATTGGGGTAGTGCTTTGCAGTAGTTTTTGAAGAAATGTGAAATATTTGAGGACTTTGTACTAGAAAAGAGACTGAATGCTGTAAACAAGTCTTAATGGGTTGTCATAGTAAGAGCTTAGAAGAAAGTAGTGAGTACCAACAACATGGGCTGTAGAGCACTAGACAGAGGTTTCTTAGGAAGCAGGGACCATTCATATAATGGTTTGGAGTAAGGCTGTCTTCTGCCCTAGTCCGAAAATGTTACTTGAAGTGTTATTTAAAGGTAATGGACTGATTTCTTTGATGGAGATAATTTCAACATAACAATGTTAAATCTATCACATGGTTGTTACTGATAGCATTTATATTAATCTCAAATGTGAAGGCGCAAGAAGGTCAGGAAAACACAAAACATGCAGTTTGGAGAGCAATGGAACAGTAGGAAGCTCAATGTTAGAGCCAAGGTATGTGATAGCAGAAAAACTGTAATTGTTAAGGACATGAGTACCAAAAGATAGGGGCTTGCTCCACACTGGAACAAAGGTAAAGATGCACACAGGGTGAAATCTTGTCTAGATAGGTTTCAACCAGGGGAGAGGAA
The DNA here is from genome assembly GCA_004025045.1 of Sigmodon hispidus. Lineage (NCBI taxonomy): Eukaryota > Metazoa > Chordata > Mammalia > Rodentia > Cricetidae > Sigmodon > Sigmodon hispidus. The sequence continues at coordinate 96,452 of PVIH01005266.1, forward strand.
AGGTCTAAGGAGGTATATACTTACAGAAACTACCTATGGGTAAGATCTGCTGCTTATGTGATTCAAGGGGACCAGTGAGACTTGGCAGTGTTATCCATGTGGTTCTGGCTTTAGAAGCATGAATAATGCAGGAGTGAAAGACTCATGGATTCTTTTTTTATACTTTTTAAAGGCCGGTGAGATCATGCTATATAGAGAAATAGAGTTCCACGGGATTTTGAGAGACTATTGTGTGAAGTTGCAAAAGGGAAGTCTGGGAGACAGTGGAGATCACAAGATGTTGGAAATGCATCATGAGACATCTATCTCCCAAGAAAGTTGCCAAGAGAGATGTATGATGTAGTCAGCAGTCGGAACTACAGGATTTGATGTTTGGCCTGCTAGTTTTTAGTCTTGCTCTGGCCCAGTACTTTCTCCATATGCTCCACTTCTCCACTTTAGAATTGGAATTATATTCTGTGCCATTTCAAGTTGGAAACATGTAATTTGCTGTTTGATTTTACAATTAAGAGGTTGTGTTGAGTCTCAGAAAACCCTATGGTCTTTGTGGTTTTAAGCAATATTAGGGCTGTGAAAGAAGGTTGAGACTTTTGAGGGTGGACTAAAGGTGGTTTTGAATACTTGGTCCCCACTTGGTATGGCTGTTTGGAGTGGTTATAAAGGTAGCAGGAATAAGCAAGTATTTAACTGGATACCAACTTTGAGTATTTAAGGCCTTGTTTATTTTCCAGTTTTCTCTCTGTTTTATGGTTGCAACTGGCTATTGTGATATCTCAACTTCCTGTTGCTGCCATCCTGATTGCTGCTTGCTGCCATGCATCCTGGCCATGGCTGGCATTGTTCTTTATTGTAATAATAACTTCAGTGTAACTAATACATAGGAGCTGTGACTTTACACTGGAATTTTGTGGTCTACTCAACTCATTCTCAGCTGATATACACTTTTACATCATTTCCAATGTGTCACTCAACTAAGCACACATCTGATCATTTATTCATGTTATCTACTGGGCCACTTGATTCCTTGATCTCATCTATGGTAAAACATATCCCAAGAGATATTTGGTTACATATTCTGCAATGTTGTAATAATAACTCCTAATAATAGCAATAACAACTTCTAATATGTTTCAAATCTTTAAGAGTATTGTCACTAGTGTTATTACAAAATGTGTCTTGTGTCAGAAAGCAGAAGGTGTGAATCTGAGGTGCTTTGCCTAGGGGAATAATCTTAATTCTAATCTTATTATTAACCCTATTTTTAAAGTATCTTATAATGAATTTCATTTCTTGAATGCTCTTTTTTTCCCAACTGTTTTCTACTTCCAGATAGTCCTTTCATACTGCTTCAACTCTCACATATGGCTTCCAAATCTGTTAGCGTCTCTTCTCAGTGTGTCCCCAAGAGCATTGGTATATTGACACTTTGATAATAAATCTAACAAACTTTTCCAAGCAAATTGTATAGTTATTTCTACCCCAAACATCAATTTTTTCTTGTAACATCTATTCCTTCATCACTAGGGATTATTTTTTCTTATTTATGCCACATAATTCTGATACTTTCATGGGCTGTTACCACCTTCACATTTGTAATTTAAGGTAACAAATGCCACTATGATGTTTGTCAAGAAAAAGTATGTGCATTTGTCTCAAGTCATTGACTTTAGGTTACTTTTCAGAAAAACAGGTAGATAGTACACTTTCATAAATCAATGAATCCCATTAATATAACTATAATAAATATTTATATAATTACACTTTCACAAATCAATAAATCCCATTAATATAACTATAATGTATATTTGTATAATTTTTTAAGACAAGGTCTCACTATGTAGCACTGGTTGTCTTGAAACTTGCTATGTAGCTTAGACTGGCCTTGAACTCACAAAAATCTGTCTATCCCTGTCTTCCTACTGCTGGGATTAAAGGCATGAACAATTATGCCTGGCCCATTAGCCTACTTTGTAAACTAACTCATATGATATTGTAGTGCTTGGTATAAAATGACTATAAGATTTTTAACAAAGTACTTGTGCTAGACAGTCTTCAAGTAGTGACATATTACAGAGCAGACTCAATGGGCTCTCTGTGAAAGGGACAGGCATGACTTTGGTGTCAATTTGGACTAGATCATTATACCAACCATTGTGGTTGTTTATGACATGGGGTAATTTGTTTGTCTCAGAGCATTGGTTCACCAAACATTAGTTTTCTTTGTATCCTCAGCTTCAAAATTATATATGCTCAATGCCTTTAGATATGGCCATTTCGAATTACCTTGAGCATAGTCATCAGCACCTGCACATAATTATGGTTCTGCTTGAAATTATTCAGCCAGCGATGGTGGTTGCTTCATAGATTAGTTGTTATGAAATGTTTTTTCAGACCACCTGCTGGGTTTTATGAGTTTACTGGAGTGGTGATTTGAATTTTGATACATTTATGGCCAGTTTGCAGTGATGTACCATGATTAGTTACATCCACTTAACAGGCACTTAGCAAATGCCCTTGTGAAAGTGAGAATATGTGAGCGATTGCTCTCTATATTTTATTCTTTGGGAGAGCATTGGTAATGCTGATGAATAATTAATCAGCTAATTGTTGCTCTGTTCAGTGCTCTCCTTGTGGAAACAAGATGAGTTCTTTTATACACGGTGATAGGTACTTAAAATCCCATTTCAATTCAGGAGTAGAGATGTGAATTGTTTTTGTTCTGCAGCTTAAGAACTGAGATTGCTTGTGCAGCCCCCTTGACCTCTCATAAAACACCTCTTCCTTTTAGTGTATGGTGACCAATCTTAAGCATGACCATTTAGACTCTGTACCTCTTGCGAAGTGTCTGCTTCTGCGGAATTCATTTGGAGGTCTGAACTTTGGATGTATTGATTTTTTTTTTTTTACATTTTTGGCTCAAGTATTTAAATGTAACATAGTTATATTAAAACTTTCTGAAAAGATTTAATAAAAAGAAAGACAAGTAAGCTGTAGTCTTACAGACATTTATGCCTAAAATCAGCACATTTACAGACGTATTTCTTGGCAAGCATTTATGAAACTTGTCTCTTTTTCTATATTCCAGCTTTAGAGCAAATTTCTTCTTAAATTTCCATGGATTTCTTAGACATGATCCCTTTCTTGATGAACCTATATAAGAGATTTGAGTGGGATAACATCTGTAACAGAAATCTGGATCTACTCGAGTGAAACCAATTTAAACTTATTAAATTGCTGTAGCATTGCAGGGGCCCTGATTAAGAGCTCCTCCATCCAGAAGTTGAATAATTTCACTGCCACTTCAGGCCGTTCTGTGTTTTACATTATCTCTAGTGGTGTCCATTCAGATTAAACATAATCCTATTAAGCAATGCTTCCGGCTTTTGGGGCTGTATACACAAGGTTAAGACATGCTTTACTGTTATTTGTGCCCACATTTCTTAATTCTTTATCTTGGATGGCTGGCACTGTTAAACAGTGCTGTGATTTGAATGTGAAATGTTTTCTACATGGTCATTGCTTGAAGCCTTGGTTCCTAGCTTGTGGAACTATTTGGGAAGATTAAGGGACCTTTAAGAGTGGAAATTTGCAGACAAATGGATGGATATGCAGAATATCCTCTTGAACGAGGTATCATAATCCCAGAGAGAGAAGCAGGGGATGTACTCACACATTAGTGAACTTTAAAAAAAGAGAGAGAGGGAGAGAGGGAGAAAGGGAGAGAAGGAGAGGGACAGAGGGAGAGGGAGAGGGTGACGGAGAGGGAGAGAGAGATCGTTGTACACAAGAGCTCAAGGCTAGAACATAGGTAAATGACACAGTGCCTCACTTCTGCATTGATGGTCTCTGACAGCAGTATGAAAGAGGAAAGACTTGTTTTCTTTAAGTGTCTGGCCACAGGGAGTTTAATTATGCTCCAGCAAGTAAATGAGCAGCATGAATGGCTGTTTTTGTAAATGGGGAGATAGTAAGGGTGGACATGAATCTGAGAGGTCTGATAACTGAGTTGGATGAGATACATGATGTAAAATCACCAAATGAACAAACAAACAAACAAACAAAAAATAAATAAATAAAACAAAAACGCAAAACAACAAATGAGTGGAACTTTGCAAGAAACAGTGGTTTTCTTTGGGTGGGACTTTATGTTTTATAGCCCAACCCACGTCTTGCCTTCTCTTTCCTTCCTGACTTCTGTTGTAAAAGGTTCTGGCCAGACTTTCTGGTCTAGTCTCAAGGTTCTGACCCACAGTCCCCCCAGATAAACATGCAGTCTCACAGAATCACACAGATACTTTTTATGCTGATTGACCTAGGGCTCGGGCATATAACTTGCTCACTCCTTCATCTGAACTAATCCATTTCATTCAGCCATGCTGCTTGGTACCTTTTTCCAGAGCAGCATTTCCTCTGCATCTCCTGGCAGCTCTAGCGACTCTGGCATCTGTGTCTGGTGTCTGTATCTGCTCTGAGATGTTCCTGAGTTTTCTTAGCCTGGTAGCCCCACCCACACTCCTGTTTGCCTTTGGCTAATCAGCTTTTATCAAACCCATAGGCAGGACAAATATTTACATTACCAGCATAATCCCACTACAGACTACTAATGCAACATAACCTTTAGCTGGCCTTCTGCACCTGCTACAAGCCTTCTCTGAGATGGTGAAATATATCCTTGCAATTTTTAAGCCAGCATAAACCTTTGGAATTGTTTCTTTTTCAGTAATTTGTTGTAGCAAGTGGGGGAACTAATGCAGGAAATAAGTACGCATATGAGTTCCTCATGAGAAAATGATAGGGATGTCATAAAAAAAAATTCAGCGATCAAATGTCCTCAGCAAACATCACACTTCAACTTAAACTTCTATTGTCCAAATTTAAGTGATTTGAAAAATAAAATCCTCTCTTTATCCTAGAAAGCTCCTCAAAAATTTCAAGCATGTCTGCAAACCTCTGATTTTTTTTTGTATTCTTGAATTTATGTAGATGTAATGACCCACTCTGCTGTCTACTTATACTACTACTAAAATCTATGTGAAAAGAGAAGCCTCCGCTTTTTCATTACCATGTATGACTCTACCAGAACAACAAGACGCTGTAAGAGAAAAAAAAAGCAAGGAGCAAATGCCCTAATGGGGGCAATCAAATGCAATCTCTAATCTTTTTAAGCCTGCCAGAGAACCCACAACTGTTCTTCATTGATGGGTGCTCTACTCATTTCCTCCTTAAACTCCTTCAATCTAAACTGTTTTTGCCTAAAAAGTGCCACTGTTGATAGTGCGTATGTCCTTTAGTTGTGGTGACATAATTTACATCAACAACACACTGAATAGCACCAACACAAATTATGTCTAATATTACTACTTTTCTACAGTAATAGATTAGAATGATTATTTAAAATCTCCTCCTTCAAATAAAAATAATTATTAGCAACTTTTCGCAAAGCCATAAAAATATGTCCAACACATTTTCTAATTCTTCTCAACTTTGTGTGTGTGTGTGTGTGTGTGTGTGTGTTTGTGATTCATTTCTTATTTGAGTAGAGAAGGCAAGTTTGAGAGTCTTCAGGTAACAAGCCCTGAAAGCACATTTGTATATATATATACATATACATACATACTTTCTATGAGTCTACATTCATGGTAAAAGCTCACAGATAGCAATTCTAACACTTATACCAATCACATGAAATTGACATTATTTATCACTTCTTTTCTAGAAGATAAATTGAAGCATGAAAAAATTAAAATGTTCTAGTGGAGCGACTGATGGATCCAGTTTTAACCCAGGTGCCCTAAACCTAGATGCTAGGTCTTCATTATCATGTACTTGACATTGTTCAGATGTTCCATTTACTAGAATTAACCTTGTCCCTGACATTTGGGGCCTCTGGGTAAACTATTATAACAACTCTTACGTTAAGTATAAAGCACAGTGCTAATTTCATCCAATTAGCAACAGAGGAGCAAACCAGAAGTAAGCACTAGCATTGGCCAAAGCCCACTGAAGTTGTCCTTCTGTGACCAGGAGTGGAAAAAAGAAAACATGTAATATGTATATGTGTGTGTGTGTATATATATATATATATATATATATATATATATGAGAAAGAGGATAGGGAGAAGAAAAGGAAAGGGAGAAATGTTGTAATTATATTTTTAGTAATTATATTTTTAGTAATTAAAAATACAAAAGTAAGAACAAACCAACCAACCAACCAACCAACCAAAAAAACCAAACCAAAACAAAAAAACAACAAATAAACCAAACATGCCCTTCCAGAGGCAACATGTCCTTCCAGAGGCTAGCTAACATAAGTTAGCTTTGGATTTTTTCTGGCCAACCAGTTGGCAGTACCGCCCAACATTGTATGACCTCTGTATTTCTCTTCAGTCATCATCCTAAAACAGATGCTGTCTTGTGAATTCATGCTCTGTAGTTATGCAGCCCAGCTCCAGTTCAGTGACCTGTAAGGAGGACAAAGACACTTTCCCCTCCACCATTCCCACATTCTCCACGACCCTGCTCCTTTATGTGCAGCTATTACAGGAGACTTAACTTCACCCAGTGTTTGTTTTCTCACCTCATTTGAACTTCTGTGCTCTGCTTGAGTTTAATGGGCTAGAAAGTACTCCAGGAGAAAAATCTGGGACAAATGTAGGGCTCAACTTTTTACGTTTTCCTGCTTAGGAAAGCCACAATTTTGCACTGGCTGATTATGCCTAAAAATAGTTGTCTCATAGGATTGGTCTAGTGAATGATTATTTCTAGTGTGAGATGAAATCTTATACCAGCTGTTCCATCAGATCTGGAGGCAAGATTCCGTCTTTCTCTTTTTATATGCTTCTTAAGGTTGATAAGAGACAGGCCCAACCAATACAGAGACACTCAGAAGAAGAGAACTTGGAGGACAATAAAGGTCATTTTAATTATAACATCTATTTTATTTCTTTATGTTCAGAAGAACTAGTGTTAAGGATGCTTAATCCATTTGCTTGATTCTCTAGTTGTAGAAATGATTTGCTACACATATTATTGGAAATCACTGACAACTTATACTACTCTTAGGGAAATTTAGCTACTGAAAAAGATTTCTGGGGAGTAAAACATCTCCATGAGCTTTTTCTGTGCATGTGTGTCATATGAATGTGTTGTGTTTTCTTGTTAATGGGCTTCTACCAAATTCTTTTTTTTTTTTATTTTGTGATTAATCCTCTTTTTTTTTCTTTTTTCTTTTTTCCTTCTTTATTTATTTCGTATTTATCAAGAAAAACAGTAAAATGAATTTAAAATGCTGATAAGTTAACAATAACAATGAAGAAGATGAAAATCATAAGTATGACTTATCAAGGGTGATAATGCAAATAAGATTACTACACATGTATTCACTTTGTGTTCAGCTTTCCCTCTGAATTTTTTTCTTTTTCACCCCTGTATAACCTTATTTAAGCTCCCTTCCCCCTCCCGCCACATCAGGTCATTTTTTCTTCTCCACAACTCCCCATCCCCTCCCTGGGCAGGGAGCAGACAGTCCTACGGTCCCACTGACACAATAATGCTTAGTTCAGTCTCCACTCCTGGCAAATCCAGTTTTGTCCCCCCTCCATCAAGAGTGAGTCAGGTGTTCCTATAGTTGGAGTGGGATCTGAAGGGTCAGTCCACGGTGTTTCTGATCCCAAGCTGTTCAGTGGTTGTGATTTGCAGCTTGGGCATGCTTGGCTTTTTTGTTTGTTTGTTTGTTTAGAGACCACTAATGAATGAGTGCATCCCCTGCTTATCTTTCTGAGTTTGTGATACTTCGCTCAGGAGGATATTCTCCAAATCCATCCATTTGCCTGCGAATTTTAGGATATCGTTTTTTCTTACTGCTAAGTAA
>PVIH01005266.1:104424-126726 GCA_004025045.1 Sigmodon hispidus
TCAGTTGAGGGACATCTAGGTTGTTTCCAGGTTCTTGCTATTACAAATAATGCTGCTATGAACATAGTTGAGCTAATACCTTTGGAGTGTGAATGTGCCTCTTTAGAGTATACACCCAGAAGTGGTATTGCTGGGTCCTTGGGGAGATTGATTCTCAATTTTCTGAGAAACCGCCATATTGCATTCCAAAGTGGCTGAAAAACAATGAAAAGTGTTACTTGAAAAAAAATGTCTACTAATAATACACTTTTTTTGCAAGTCACCAAATTATAAATAATACATTTATCTAGAAGAAAATTTTTAGAAATTGTAATATCAAATATTATTACTTTAAATATCATTGTACCTAAATCAAACTATTAGTTTAGGTAGGAAACTATAAAGGAAAAAAGCAGGACTCAAGAAAGGTAATGTAAGATGTGTGAGACATCATTAAGTTAGTCTGGGCTAGTTTTATTAAATCTACCATAAACATATGAGAAATTTAATGATTTTATTAATTGCTTTAGGTTTTATTAATATATACCAGGAAAACTGTTGATTCAAATAAAAGGTAATATGATTTTATTAACTTTGCTTTTATTTCCCATGCTACTGAGGTTAAGTTTAAACAAATAGTTCTATAAGACATAAAAGGTGTTACAAAACATTCCATTGTCTTGAGAATCCTCACATTTCTAACAGATATGATTGAAATTACCATTTTGATTTTTTACATTTATTTAGTACATATATATTTATTCATTAGTTTGTGTGTTTACATTTATGTGAGTGTCACATAAGCCATGATAAAGTTGTGGACATCAAAGGACAATTTGCTGGTATAAGTTTTCTTTCACCATGTGGCTTCTGGAAATTAAACTCAGATTGGTATCAAGTGTTTTACCTACTGAACCATCATGCCAGCCCCATATTTCTTATGTGCTATTAATTTCTCAGTACCAAAAGTTGGTAATTCATTCATAATACCATCTTATATTCTCAGTTTTTAGTCGTTCATAAAACCAAAAATACAACTTGATAATTATCAGTTTCTTGTTGTTCTCAAAAATCACATTGGTTTGAGAATGTCAAGATGTGGATTTTTCACTCTTGGCCACACATAACAGTCTGCTCACATGCTTCCTTGCTTAAAACCATTGCAAGCTCATGGTTCCAGTTTTACAATCACAACTACAATATGCTTTGTAATGAATCTTAATAGTATAATGTTTTTGCTGTTGATATTCAAATTCTCATGGGAGTGTCTTATTGCTCAACTTACTGATCAAGCCCTTTTTTTTTTTTTTTTTTTTTTTTTGTGCAGCAACCAATTTTCCAGCAACCAGTTTTGATTTTCTTGTCTGTACTAATTCAAACATACATATACATTAAACAAAGATGTTGTGCACATCTTCACCAAGCTTATATTTGCTAATTCCAAGAAGACTTCCATTAGTGTAGACAAGAATATTTACACTATTATCAATTTGCATCCATTACACCTGATTTTCTACATCTTAGATTTTTCTAAGTAATTAGCAATTCCCTTGAAAAAAATTAAACCAGAGAAATATTCAAGGAATTATCCTAGATTCTACTTTCTTTTTGTGCCTGTAACCTGAGTGAATCACTTAAAAGGATTCCAGTTATTTCAAATGCAACTTGAGGAAGTTATTTGCTTAGACAGTATTGGTTTTTACTGGAGTAGGATGAAGAGGAATAGAAAGAATAGCAACAGTTTACATGTTTTCAGTTTATTCTGTCATGAGGAGAATTATTAGGTATAGATTTTAAAGAGTCTCATCAGGAGAGATCATTAATAATTTGTGATTTTCACAGTACAAAGGACTAAAGACTTGAGACACAAAATAATAAAGTTGCTCAGAAGGCTAGAGTTGCTTATTTGACCAACAGCAATGGCAACTAGATAATTGGAAACTGAATAGATGCCATAATACAGTAAGTATATTACTACATCTCTTCAGAAACATCATTTACATCAGTGCTTGTATTGGGCTCTTACAGCCATATTAGGAAGCTAAGCTTGAACTACTGTTTAATGTTTTATAGTTAAGAAATATGAAAGTCTGTGCTTTCAGGTAATTTTCCAAGTTCACATTCTTTTTAATATATATGTATGTATATATAATTATATGAATATTTTTTTCTCCTTGGGTCAGTATTTCTTTACATATTATATACAATGTCAAGTGTTTTCAAATTTGTGAAAGATCACATGAAAGTGTCATTGAAGCTATTGATTTTCTGTAGTATTGAGTTTATTAGAGAGATTAATTGTACCTGATAGTAGCAAGGACAAATTTTAATACTTTAATTAACTAATACTAATAAAATCTCTTAAAACCTTTTAAGAACTCATAGTTCATAAGATACTAGTTACTGTGAAGTGCAGCAACATTCTGTGTAAGTGTCTGAGATATTGGACTAAGGGAACCACAAGTATCCAGCAGTATGTGTATTACGTAATTATATTAAATGTGTCATGCATTAGCTTTGGAAGTGACAAACACTTGAATATACATAATTACATACAGCAGGCTGGCTATCATTTTCCTATAAGAATTGCCTTTTCCATTTATGATATTTCTATTTTCCCTTTGAAGACAAAACTTTGTTTCTTGAAATTTTCCAAAAACATTGTGTAGTTGTCTAGAAACCTTTTGTCAACTAGTTATTTTGGGTTTTATTTTCCAAAAACTATAGTTTATTGTATAGGTTTAAGAGAAAGCATCACAGAACCAGCATTTCCTTTCCTCTAAAGCTGATTCTCAACTTTTTTTTAATGTTGTGACCCTTAATATAATTTCTCATGTTGTTGTGACCCTCAACCATAAAATTATTTTCATTGTTACTTTATAACTGTAATTTTACTTCTGTTATAAATCTTAGTGGAAATATCTGATATATAGAATATTTGGTATGCAATCTCTATGAAAGGGTTATTCAATCACAAAAAGGTTAGAGAAAAACAGGTTAAGAACCACTGTTCTAAAGTGGTCACGATAAAAATGGGTCTGACTCATCTTATACTAATATCGAGGATGTTGCACAAAATGAACATATAGGGGCTCTTGTCTAGTTCTGATTCTATTCTAATGTCTTACTAACAGTATGATGAAAGCTATTTGGTGAGTATTAAACAGGGTTACCCAGGAGAAAGCATGGGGTTATGACTCAAGAGGCTTATGACCAGGTCAGCTTGAATCTCTACAACTTTGGTCTCATAGATTTATATAGTTTAGTTGAAGGAATGCAGGTTGTTTTAAACTTTAAAGAGAGATAGTATGATAAGAAACATATAAAATAACATGACAGTGACTTTCAGATACAGACCCAGATTCAGAAAAAGAAAGAATAGCGTGTGGTGTTTAGAACCATGGATTATGTGCTTACCTTCTCACAGTTTTGCTATCAAAGAGCCTTTGAGTTCATTCAATGAAAAGTTTGCTTACAAAGCTGACAAAGAAAACAAAGCCAATGGCCTAATTTAGGTTGCTAGCCTATAGGAAATATGGAGTTTCCTTCCTGAAGTTTGCTTTAGCCTCACTCTTTGCTGTTGGTGGGTATAAGATTTTGTGGGTCCTAAATGGTTTTTCTCTACAATAAGAGATCTGGTCAAAAGCACTTGGGGCAATAGTGTCTTACATTGTTGTTTCTATTGCGTAGTATTGCAGTTGCAGAACAATAAACCAAATGAAATAAGCAAAGTATAGAAAGATAGACATTGCATGTTCTCACTTATAGCTATGGTTGTAAATAATAGAAGTAGAGAGTAGAGTGTTGGTTATTGAGTCTCTGAAGTAAGTAAAATGAAGATGTGATAGTCACAGACCAAAGAACCCTTTATTGCATAGAATGGTGAAACTGGCAATGAGGAGAGTATATGCATTTCAAATTACTGGAGTGCTGTGGTTTGGATGTGAAATGTCCATTCAAATGGTCATATCTTTGGACACTTGTTTCCAAGATGGTGGAGCTGTATGTGACAGTTGTAGTTACTTTAGGAGGAATAAAATGAAATAACTGAGTTGCTAGGGGCAACCTTGAGGTTCATAACTTAATCCTCCTTCTTGCTCACTCTTTGCAGAATGGATGGACATGATTAGCGAGCCTCCTACACCTGCCACCAGGATGCCACTGATGCTTCCATTTCTTTCTTTTTATGATGGACGGTATACTTCAGGAACTGTAGGTATAAATACATCCTTTCTCTCTTATACTGCTTTTTTCAGGGTATTTTATCATGATGCCTGCTAAAAGGCAGGGAAGATTTCAAATGTTCTTATCACAAAGAATGTTAAACATTTGAGCTGGTGAGCAAGTTAACTGTCTGATTTAACTGCTTTGCATTGCATTCCCAAAACGGATCACAGTTTTGTAGCACATAAACATGTATAAGATGTAAATGTACAAACTAAGTAGCAGATACTTTTTAAAGTTTGCTACTCTTCTACTGCTTTTAAACAAATAAAATTTGCTCTTTGGTAATTTCATGAATGCATATAATCTATGGATGTGCCCTCAGTCTTTCATATTCCCTCCCACACTGCTAGACTATCTTGCCCACATTACCTTACTTTTCCAATATTTGTGACCTTTTGTTTTATTTTTGTGTCTCAAAGAGTGTTATTAGAGTTGCTATCTACCATGGCTATGGCTATCAAACTACCAGTCTTTTAGGCTCACATTTGTATATAAGTCTAGATATTATGCCGCTCCCTCTTCCAGAATTTGTTATTTGTCAATAGTTCAGAAGTAAGTTGTAGGGTTCCATAAGCCATTTACCCATTTATAGCTAACCTTTGGGCAGACATACCTTTTTTTCTTTTTTAATTAATAAAATTCATTTATTTTGTGTGTTTTTCATATCATGTATCTTGATCTCATTTATTCCCTGACCTCTGCCTCTGAAGCCCCCCCAATAAAACAAAATTCAAGAAAAAAATGAAAAGTAAAGTAAGAATTTTTTTTTTAAAGGAAGGAATTAAAAATCTCCACATGGAAGAGGCCGTACGAACCAACAAGTCAGGCCATATACTCCTTGGTCCCTACATTGCTACTAGCAAGTGTTCATTGCAGAGTCATTAGTTTGTTTCAAGGCTCCTGATCTCCATTACACGATCCATGCTGGGCCCCCACTAGGACTTCTGGATATTGTGTTCGTGCCTCGTGGAGATCCTAAAGCTTTGGATCTGTGGGTCAGGTCACTTCATGTGCTCCAGCAGATAATAAATGGAATAGATGTTGTACAGGCTGAGTCATAACCCGGGGTCTGGTATGCCAGATGAGAAAGGAGGCCAGCTATCCTATGTTCATGATTTCTGGGTGGCTCATCCACATGTCTGCTAACATGGTTGGATTTGTTGTGCTGCAGGGTCTGCTATCCCAAGTCTTGCAGCTTGTAGGAATCATAAACAATTCTCCCATTCATAGACAAGCTCTCCCACCGGCCCCCGGCATTGATGGGAGGTGTGTGGGCTTCTTTTCCCTTTCCAATGCAGTCACAAGACATGAAAAATGGGGCAACTTTCCCATGCTCTTCCAGAGCCAATAAGTGCACCTATTTATTGGTATTCCAAGCTTTTTGTAACCTGCTCCTTATCTTTCAGATCTTACATTATTTCCATTCTGTCTTTTGTAATGTTTTCTGACATTTCAGTGGGTGGTATAAGCACCCTGTTCAAGGAGAACCCTCCATCATTCTTTGTTCTTAGCATCTTAGGTAGCCATGGTTTCTGCATTCATGTCTGTTCATTGAAAAAACGAGGCTTCTCTGATTAAGGTTTAGAGTAGCCATCTTCTGTGTCTTTAAACATAAATATTTAGAAGAATGTTTTCATGCTGTGTCAATTTATCTAGTGACCTAGCTGTGAGCCTCCTAGAGCCTAAGATGTCTGTGTTCACAGGGTTTTGGCCATGTTTACAGTAATAGCCATCCATTTTTTCTTGTGAAGCAGGTTTGAAATCTAATTAATCAGGGAGCTTTTGGTTACACCTACACCACTTTGGAAATTTGTCTGGAGGTTTATGCCCAAACTAAAATTAGAACTTTCATATGACTCAGTTATACCATTGCCTGACATACACTCCACCCAAATTTGTAACCTAGTACATAAATATTTACATATCAATTTTTATTATGTCTCTGTTCACAATAACTAAGAAATAATTCAGATTATATGTTAATCAACTGATAGAAACATAATGGAAATATGCCACTTAAATACAGAGAAATTTATTCAGGTGTGATAAAAATGACTTTTTTAGGTAAATAGATGAAAATGAAAAATTTATAGTCTTGATTATTCTTAAGAAGACTGTTTTCTCTCATATGCAAATCATTGTCTTAACTCTTTAGTTCCATTGTTAGACTTGGGGTACTCCCAGAAGACAGGAAATTAGAAAGAATTTGGTGTGAGGTAAAGTGTCTAAGTTACCTCACAAACATTAGCATATAAACAAAATGAGGGTGAAGAGGCCTCATTGGGGCAAAAGGTTTGAATAGGAAGAGGGTGGAAAGGATGAAGGACAGAGGTGGCATGTGTGAGAGTGGGGGAGAAGGTCAAAATGGAGAGGAGATGAAAAATTCACATAAAAAACTTTTATTTATTAATCAAATTAAAACATAAGAGTTTTTAATTGCTGTATTCTATTAAATGGTATCTATAGATAAGATTAGAATCTTTTCCAGAAAGGTCAGCATGCTTTTATTGTTGTCAAAAGTGAATACTTGCTATGAAATAGTAAAGGCATCCATGTTTCTTTTTCTCAGAAAAATTAAATTCTTTTGATGTTTCTGTTTCTCTGAATTACTCCATTCTCTTTTTATGGGTGGTCCTGACTTGAAATTTATCCATAGATTCAAAATAGTTTGATTTAGCTACAAAAGATAAATTTGCATAAGACTGTCATTGACAACCTTGATAGACATGCTCCAGCTTCACCCTGAAATGCTTGGTTTACAATTCAGAGATAAGATTCAAACAGGAAACCTGTTTTATGACAGTTCTTTAAGATGCGTGGTGTTAATATTTATTCAAGGGGGCAGGAGAGATGGCTCAGCGGTTAAGAGCACTGTCTGCTCTTCCACAGGACCTGGGTTTGATTCCCAGCACCCACATGGCTAACAACTGTCTGTAGTTCCAGTTCCAGGCAAACACC
The DNA here is from genome assembly GCA_004025045.1 of Sigmodon hispidus. Classification (NCBI taxonomy): domain Eukaryota; kingdom Metazoa; phylum Chordata; class Mammalia; order Rodentia; family Cricetidae; genus Sigmodon; species Sigmodon hispidus. The sequence goes on from PVIH01005266.1 coordinate 111,589, forward strand.
AAGGCAAATAAGTAAATAAATAAAGTTTTTAATATTTATTCAAATGTTATTGACTATAGTCTTTCTTCAAAACTTCCATATCTAATTAGCAAATATGGAAGTACATTAGGGAAAATAAGTTTGAACTCCTAGGACTGATTTTATTTTGTTCAACATATGTTTATACAGTACAGAGTGATGTTTCCATGTGTGCTCATACAATGGCACTGTTCAAATCAAGGTGATTAGTATTCCCCACTTTCCATCATCCCTTTATTTTTGGAGCCTCAGGATTCTTTAATTGTTGATATTCTAAGAGCAGAATGCTGCTTGCTACATATGCTGATCATTTCTGAATTCTGGTCTCCAGGCTCTAACTCCAATTATTTGGCTGATGGTGGAAAAAAAGTATATCAATTTTTCATTTTCTCTGTCCTCACAGAAAGGGGTAGGATTTGTCCCAGGTGTCTTTGGGAATCCTAGTCTTCAGAAGGCTTCTGTTCCCCTGTGCTTTCTTGTTGAGGCAAGGTTTTTGTCTGTACTTTTTATCAACAGAATTGAAAGACACAATTCTCCTAAGAAAGGACATTTGGGGCAATGTCTTTAGTGATCAGAAATTAAATGTATAAAGTTTAAGAGTATTATTATAGAGAAATAAAAACTGAATTTAATGATCACAGAATACAACTGACATTGTATGGTGTGTTTAGCAATTTTTGCTTTTCTATATTTTAGTTTCTTATGTCAGAATCCCACACACACACCAAAAAGAAAAAAGAAAAAAAAAAAAAAAACTACTGGTGTTTCTTTTTTAGTCTTTGTGTAACAGCAAAAGGATCAAGTCTGTGATCTTCTTCAAGAACATTTTAAAATGTTTGTTGCACTAGAGTGTCTCCAAAATTGCAGTTAGACATAGTGCTTCCTGTGGGCATTTATCTGTTTGTGTATGTATGTAAATGTGGATGTGGAAGTTTCAAAACACATGTAAGAAGATCAAGAGACAGCTTTTGAGAATTGGGTCTTGCCTTCCACCTTGTTGAGCCAGTGTCTCTTGATGGTTCTTCTGTCATTCTGTGTATTCCAGGATAGAAGACCTGCCAGCTTTTAGCCATTGTTTTGTCTCTTTAGCATCTTGTTATACTGGGATACAGTTGGACTCTACCTCATCTGAATATTTTTTTCTCATGTAGGTACTAGGGATTAAATACAGATGTTCAGATTTGTGTGTATAGTGCTTTACCCATAGACCCACCTCCCAGGCACTTTACTATAAGTATTTAATGAAAATATATCTAAAAAAGCTAGAAGCCTCCACTAATAGCAATATTAGAATCCATTTAAAGGAATTAGCTAAATAGCTCTGTCTTTGAGGATTAGCCCAAAGTACTAATTCTATAAGGAATCAGAAAGCTTTTTTAAAATGTTGGCACAAGGCACATTACTTTGTTTAAAATGTTTGGCAATGAGAAAGCTGATTATCACAACATTAGTCAAGCATCAGTAGGGTATAACTTCATTATAGATTTTACATTACTGTTTTATGATCTTTAATTGTTGTACTGGAGATTGTAAGTAAGCAAACAGTATGAAACACAATGTTCAATGGTTTGAACTTTAATTGAATGTACTGACAAATCTATACATACAGCTTTTACATGGATAGTTCCTACATAGAGCCATCACATAGTATGAAATAGTAAATGATAAAAAACATTGCATCATGTTTTACATTGTTTATTGCTAATATTATTAGTTGTGCTTAGATATCTGGAAAGCAACTCTTGTTCTCACTTCTCTCTTAATTATGTTTGCAAGTTGAAATTCAATTTAAATAATAGATAGCTTATTCTTTGTGCCTTAGAGGCAATAAGATTTCAATTGTATTGATGTCAGAAATGTACCAAAGCATATACAAATTTCTTCTGACTTTCTGGTCTTATTAAATTCCCATGAGAAACTATTTGTAATTTTTTTAAGTGTGGATATAAGTTCTCAGAAAGATAATCTGAGGAACAATGGGAAAAATAATTATTTTATTACATGTTATCTTTGCCTATGATGCAACTAACACATACAATACAGTTTGGAGAGATATCTCCAGAGACAACTAATGAATATTATCAATTTTATTTTTTCTCCTATTGAATTTTAAATTTTTCCTAAGATCCTAAACTGTAGAGAGTAGTTTCTTTTTTATTATTATTATTATGAAAAACATCTTATTCTTATCCATGTATCCGGTTATTCAAACTCTTTTCCCCCTCCTGCCCTTCCCAGTTACTCTCTCTTCTCCCCATCACTTTATCTCCTCCCCAGCAAGGGCAGGAGGTCCCAAGGTTCCAAGGTGTCTTTGTTCAGCATCCACTCCTGGCAGATCCACTTTCTTCACCCCAATGTCCTTCTCTCGAGGGAATGGGCTCCAAGGTGCTTTAGATCCTAAGCTGTTCAGTTCCTCTCCTTGCTTTTGTGTGTGTGTGCTTCTCCTTAAGGGCTATATAAAATACTCAAAATGATTTTTTTTAACTTCTGTTACATTATCGTATTAAGACTAGAAAAGTAATTTTTATCACAATTTTATCAATATTGTCACAGCAGTCACTGACATCAATAATAGTCAGTGCTTTTGACACTGAGAGACTATAGTGTTGATCATTCTTAACCTTTAGAAATTTTTTCTTATTAGTAAGAAATAAAAATAGAGGCATGATCGAATAAACAGTTTATAGATGTCTGTCATGAGAATCAGGGGTAAAATACAGCACACTAACTATGGATATGTTAGCTGTATTAGAATATGCAATTCTTAAAAAGTACATTTTTACTCTCTAAAATTGTTATGTAATAATATCATTTTACCTTTCCCTTGCACTTTTATATTCTCTTCCATACATGGCACTGTCATATTTATTGAAAAATTAGAATGTAGTAGATACTAAAATATACTTCAATTTACTGGACTAAGAAGAAGGCTGAAGAGATGGTGCAGTGGTTAAGACTACTTGATGCTCTTGTAGAGAAACTGCTTTGGTTCTCAGCATACACATACCAGACCATAATCATCTGTAACTTCAGTTCCAGGAGATCTAACATCCTCTTCTTACATCTTCATGAACCAGGCATCTGCATATGTATATGAATATGCATATGCATACAAAACACACAATCACTTACTTAGTAGGATCATGTTTGGAAAGGTGTCATAAACCTTGAACTTAATTAGTCTTAATAATAATATATATATAAAGGGTGAAAGCTGAAAGATTGAAGGAGCAGAGCAGCCAGAAAGCAGAGAGACTTCTTATCTCTATGAATCCTCATACAGAATGGGGGCAATATCCTGTTTCTACCTGTTTTATATTCCTGTCTCTACCTCCTTAGTGCTGGGATTAAAGGCATGATTCTCCCAAGTGCTAGGAACCAAAGTGTGAGCCTCCACTGCCTGGCTCTGTTTCTCTTTTAGACTGGGTGGCTGTGAACTTCTGATCTTCCTGCTTTGCCCTCTCAAGTGCTAAGATTACAAGTGTGTGCCACTACTGCTTGGCCTCTAAGATTAACTTAGTGGCTAGCTCTGTCCTCTGATCTCCAGGCTAGTTTTATTTGTTATATCATTAACAAAGTATTAGACAGCAGTGGTACTTATTCTGGTCTCCCCCTTTAAGAAGAATTTAGTCCTTTGTTTTTCAAGCTAGGCACTTGGCTATCAAATTTGTTTGATTTTACAATAACCAAATAAGTATTTACAAGAATATTTTCATTCCCTCTGGTAACAACAGCATTTAGGGAAAACATGTTCATTCAGTAGAGATATATATAGAAAGCATTAACTAGCAAGGTACTATACTTTAATTGTAATGATTTCAGAATTAAAATGGATTCATATGGATTCATTAAAATTATGCATTTGGTGATAATCCTCATTGTTGAAATGAATTAGAACATAAGTGAAACATTATAAATATTAATACATTAGATATAATATCTGAATATATTTCAGTGTTGCACATTGTCACTACTTCCAACCAACTAGAATTCACCAATCTCTTGCCCACTAGCATAAATAGAAAGGACCTTGAAATTTAGTATTGCCAGAAACAGTGGTCTTACCTCAAAGATGTTTTCATTTGTAAAACTGAACTTCAGTATTATTGTCAATAAATCGATGTTAGAGAGATTGCAGTGGATCATAGTACTCTTTTGCTTTGTTGAAAACATTATGGAAGAGGGTACTCCTGAGAAAGCAATGCAGTGTGAAAATATTCTTGAAACAGTGTGGTTTTATCTGCTGTTGGAACTCTGCATTTTAGTAGAGGATGAGTCAGAAGGAATAGGGTGACATATATGTTTAATGTATCTTAAAAAGAAAAAAAATCATTTAAGTACTTCATTTTCACTTTCATTGACCTGGTTTTTATTGCAGTCTCCTTTTGGCACCCCATTTAGCTGTTTGTGAAATTGCAAAATGGTGACCTTGGCACAGAAACCTGAGATTCTTTTAAGTGTTTAACCCTATTTTCTAACCCCAGCTCAATATGCCTAACTCTAATTCAATATGTCTAACCTCTTCATGGTTAGTGAAGCACTGAAAGTACAATAAAATGTAAAAACTATTAGTTCCATTCTAATTCTTCTTAGCTTCCCTGGAGACTTCAAATTCTTCTTGAGTTTCTGGGGTTCCTGGGGAAATGCTAATAGAATATTAGCACAGGGAGAGAAGGCTGATCCTTTGTAGATTGCTAAAAGACATCCTTCTATATTTATGCAGTGCAGTAGAATGTAACTCATGACTGTTTACATAGGATGAAAATCTTAGGTTGTGTTTGGAACATGTAAGCACTGAGAAAGTGCTTACTTATCTTTCCTTTTGTTTTCTTATGCTTTTATAGTAAGAGTTGATATATACATTGAGTTCATGGTCAACAGTAATTTGCTGGTTAGCATGTTAAATTCATGTGTTTTTATTAGCATTTTAGGGGCTGTACTCAATCATTAGTGGACTTTAAACAAAAAGCTAAGTATGTCCAACCTGCAAACCACAACCACTAAACAGCTTAGGATCTGAAACACCTTGGACAGACATCTTGGAGCCCATTCCCTCCAGAGGAACACCTGACCCAGTCTTGATGTGGGGATGAGGAAAGCAGATCTGCCATGAGTGAATGCTGAACTAAGTCATCTTGAAACCTTGGGACCTCCTGTCCTTGCTGGGGATGAGATACAGTGATGGGGAGAAAAGTGAGTGATTGGGAGGGGTGGGAGGGGGAAGAGAGTCTGAATAAGGGGATACATGGATTAAAAAATATGACTTTATTCATAATAAAAAAGAAATAATATGTGTTGGTATTAGCAATTTGAATTTTATACCTGACAGTTTCTCTAGGACAGAGGTACCAAGTCAAAGTGTTGATGAGGGTGCTTTCTTCTGTGGGTTCAGATGGAGAATCTATCATGCTTTTAAATGGCTGTTTCTAGTAATTCAAGACACTCTTGCTAGTAGAAACAACACTTTAATAGCTTCCTATCATGATATGACCTTTGTCCTGTGTGTCTTTATGTGTCTTCACATTACCTGGTATAAATTCACCTTTTTTCTCCAGTACAATCTCAACTTAACTACTACAAAATTGTTTCCCAATAAATCCTCTTCTGAGTTTCCCAGGGAGAATTTTTAGTGTTCATCAATACTTTTACTTGTCCTCATGTTTCTTCACTTACGGGAAACAGTATTTCCTAGTCTCCATGGAACTACATTACTTGCGTGTCCCTATGGCACATGCTGGGAATATTAAAGACTACTTTAGGATGTCATTGTTCATCATTATCTCCCCACCTTGAGATTCAGTGTTAAAAAGGAAATACTGTGGACTGAAGTGTGGTCCAGTAGTGAAGCATACTGCTGTTATGGATGACCTGAGTTTGAGTCTCTAACAACTGGGAAGGAAGGACAGCTAGTAACCCCAGCTGTAGGAGACCCAACTCCCTCTTTTGGGCTCACTGTATTCCTGTGTGTATACTTATACACAGACATAATTTTAATAAAACCAAATAAATCTGAAAAAGAAGAAATCCCATAAGGCTTGCCTGGTGAAATTTACTTTTATAAAAATTAAATTTTATGTTATTATTGATACTTTAGAGTATGAACAGGTAAAGCCAAAGGTAAGTGTTGATGTCTTACCAAAAAATAATTTGTTCTGGGAGTTATGACATATATTTTTGTCATTTAACTATCATACATTTTTCTAGCTGTACCACATTGACAAGGAATAAGAGTTTAAAAATAGTGTTTCTATATCAACCAAATGATTTTGTTGAGCTATGCTTTAAACCTTAGAAGTTAGCTTCAGAGGTAAAGCTTTTATTATTGAAAATAAAAATGGTAATCTATAGTCAATCTTACCACAAAGAATACTGTGACATTTCAGACATATGTTCAACTTCCAACTCCATAATGAGTTTATTTTAAGTCTATTTATATACAGTTCATTCAAAGGGCAAAATGAGAAGTTATACACAAATGGCAGGGGTCCAAACCTGATGTCAGCTAAACGATGATTTTATGTGTACTACAGCACCCTGCTGGGATATCTGAAGCTCTTTCTGGAATGCTACATAAAAACTCAGTACTAAAAACACAATGGAAAAAATCATTTAGAATTGACAGAATACTATTATCTCCCAACAAGTATGAACTAGATAATGGTTTTTGTAGGGTGAAGGGCAGTGGACCTTGACCTTAGTGTGATGATCTATAGAAGTATAGACATCAGTTGGGGCTGCACACCCTCTGACAAACCATCTGGCTAAGTGGCGTTACTGTGTCATGTGGTATACTAACAAGGGTGACCTTCTGTCATCAACACTGTTCTGTATCTTGAAAGTCCCTCAGGAGATGGCTGCGTGTTCCTATGCATGTTTGATTCAGAAAGCATCAAGGTCTTCTAGGGGGCTGTAACCAGTCTGTTCTCTTAACATCTTTCCAATGTGGATGCTCTTGAGCTCTTTGAATTATGCTTCTTGGCTGTGTCAAAATCCATATAACTGTGGGCTTGGCCTGCTCAGGTGAGCCCGCTTCATGTCATAGCCACAATGGGCTAGTACTTTTTGTCATTCAATGCATGTTTTATGGGCAGTTCCTATGAGGAGTGGATTTTGCAGTGATACAAATAAAGAATGGTCATTTACCATGTCATTTATCATGACATTTACAGCCAAGTACCCAAAACAGATATCAGTAAAACAACCATAAAAATAATGATTATAATTGTACATTATGAGTGTTTTATAAACATAATGAATAATAAATCTTTTGTCTCACATATCATCAACTTTTTGAAGGTATGTTGATAACTTGAAAGATGTCCCATCTCTGCTTATATTTTCATTTCATTTCATTTCATTTTTTTTGTACCCAACTTATAGTACTGCTCCACACAAGCTCTCACTATTCAGTTCTGAATCTAGCTTCTTTTTGCTTGTTGGCATAATTTGCTTGGTCTCTCTGAAGTGTTAACTACTAATGTTGAGGATGTGTTGATTTTATGCTAACAGTGGCAAACAGCTCCTCTCCCAGAAGAGATAAATTTGTCAATATAATCTTTTAATCCTCTCTTATCTCAATGATAAGTGCAACGTTGATTTAAAAGTCCTGTGAACAAGACTGTATATGATATAAGTTTCTATTCTTAACAGCACTAAGATCAGTACTTTCTATATTGTTAATTTGCTGGGTGAGAGAGGATCATTGAACACTTTATTTCATATAAAATAATAATTCAAGAAAAATACAAAGCCAACCAAAATATGCAAAGGAAGGTATCTAGGTTTCTTTTCTATTCTGTGAATTGTGACATCTACATAAATGATTTAATGCTTTTAAACACTTTAAAGATGTCTCATAGAGACTCAGTTCAGGGCTAGGCCAGCAGCTCACTGGATAAGACTGTTTGCTGTGCAGTCATGGAGAATTGAGTTTGCTTATCATCCATGAGAAAGCTGAGTATGCTCTGGCTATAACCCCTTTGCTACAAGGTAGAGAGAAGCAGATTCAAGGAACTCACTGGCCAGTCAGTGTAGTTAAAATAGAGAGCTTCAGGTTCAGTAGAAAACTCTATTTTAAGAGTTAAGATGAAGAGTTAAGCAGGACATTCTAAGTCCATTTGTACCCTGTACATGTATATTTTACACTAAGCTATGTGCACCTGAACACTCTTGCACACTTTTGCACACACACACACACACACACACACACACACACACACGCAAAGGAAACTCAATCTCCACTGACTTTAAGGATTATACCTCCTAATTTGGTAGCATTGAATATATATTTGCTACCATCAAGAATAAATAGTTCAGTGAACTATTAAATGCAACCCTGAAATGGCTAAATAAATGACTAAATCACTAAATAAATAAATAAGTCAGATTATTAAAGACTGGGAAAAAATTAGACAAGTAAAATGTACAGAGTGTGAGCTTTATTTTTTATTTGAGTATTTTCAAAATTAAGTAACAACTTGTGTGATAGTACAGTCTCCTTTCCCTGAGCCCATGTAGGAAATTATTGCCAGACCTTTTGGATTCTTGATGCCCATCGAACTAGACTCAATACTTTCCACTTAACATCATTTTTAGTCATACAAGATTCTATAATCTTCTGATAATGTCCAATTCACAAGCTCTATTTAATGCTTCAACCAATCACCCAACATCACTGCATGCATTGCCCAACTTATTGATATTTTCCCTTTACGCTCAACTAAGACATTGACACTATTCATATTAATCACCTTTCTATTATTATGATGAAATACTGTGACCAAAGTAACCTATAGAAGTAAAGGTCTATTTGGCTTTTGGATATAGAAGGCTATATGAGTCTGTGATAGAAGGAAACATGGCATCAGGCAAGCATGCCTCCATGAGATAGAAACCAAGAACACAGGTCTTCAAAAGCAGAAAGAGAGAGAGGGAGGGAGGGGGAGGAAAGAGAGAAAAAGAGAGGGAGGGAGGCTGTCAGGGAGGGAGGGAGGGAGGGAAAGAGAGAATTGGGGATGTCGTTTGCTTTTGAAACCTCAAAGCCAGCCCAAATGACACTCTTCCTCCAGCAAAGTCACACCTTCTAATTTTCCTCAGTTCTTGCAACTGGGGACCAAATAGCCAGACATCTGTGTCTGTGAAGGACATTCATATCCAAACCATCACGTCCTGATAATTCTCAATACTTGCAGTCATTCTCGCCTCTCATGCAATTGGGGGGTCTTATTTTTCTTCCATTCAGTCCAATCTGATTCACACAGAGCCCAGAAATTCCAGTTGCTGTGTGAGACCAATATAAACAACAACTTTAAAAAGGAGTCATTACCACTCAGCTGTTCATTGGCCAGTCTTTAAGAAGTTCTTGAGAGAGGAAGATATGAAATTCTAAACTCTCTTTTCTTTATAGGTTCCTTAATTTACCCAGGTACATCTGTCAACTTCCATCTTTCTTCCAACATGGGCACTTCCCAAAGTCTTAGTGGAGTTTGTCCTCTTTCTTGCTCCTCTGCAGCCATTAATCTATGTATCTGTTTCTAGGTCTGCATTTTCTTTGACCTTGGTATCTGTGAGATGTGACTCATGTCTGTGCTTTGATTAACTCATTTATTTCTGGTGTTTTTTCTAAGGTTGATGACAGACTGGTCTCTTTTTTTCCTGTGATTTTATAGGTTCTATCTTTGTGGGAGGATTACTATTGCTAAACAACATTGTGTCTTGGGACTTACGAAATCTGAAAATTGCATTTGGATCTATTAAATTCCTATCAAACTTTATAAGAAACCGAATGTTGATATTTTTGTATAAGTATTTGAGTTTAAAGGTGGGAAACTCCCTCTGGCTTACAGCAAAGCTCCATCAATGATGATTAATTATAGTAAGAGGCTGAATGAAACTGTAATACTACTCAAACCTTAAGATTAAATGAAAGCACAAATGTCTCTGGGTTACCTAGGGGATCCAGCCTCTTAAATGTCTGCAGGTAGCTTAATCTGAACACATGCAATGGAGTAATGGCTTGAAAATTATTGATGTGGCTTTCTATTTTGCCTTTTATAGTACAAGACCATTGTTTCTGTTTGCCTGAGGCAAGAGTAGGCCTAAGGAATATTAGAATTTGTTATAGAAGGGATGCACAGAGAGAGCACCAAGACACTGAAAATGAGAAGACAATAAGGAAGGAAATTGAAAGTAAGGTTTGTGGAGTTGAGGTTAGTATTAGAAGTTTAGTTTTATAAGGGTAAATCACATAGTTAACAGTTCTGGAAAGAAGCATCTTGTCATTTTTGTATTTCCCTTATTTGCAAATATACAACCTATATTGGAGCAGACATTTCAGAATAATTGATGGAATAGAACCACATTCTCCACAACATCTTAAGCCAAGAGTTTTAGGAAGAAAATTCAGACAAAGGAGAATAAACAAATTGCCATGTGTTCAAATGTTTTTGTTGTGTGGGTTTTGGCCTAGCCAAGAGCTATGTAGGAAATGATGTTTGCAAAGTTAGATGGCACATGTAGATGTCTGATATGGGCTGTGGACTTCAGAGGTAGATGTCAAGTGTGGACATGAAGTGTAGACCCTTATGTGTTTCTTCAAGAGGAGGAAGGTTTCAGGAATACTTTGCAAACAACTAGTGTGTTATTACTTTAAGGGGAAGGAACTAGTGTAGTCTATTAAGGTGAAACAAAAACAAAATAAAAAAAACAAACCCCCCATTGAAATAAAGTTTTTACAATTGGTTTTCCTAAAGTTCCCATGTAATTTTTTTCAGAGAAGCATCTCCATTGTAGAAATGATTTATCTACTGAAGATTATAGCAATAAATTCATTTGTAATATATCATAAGAAGAATTGATATTTATTTAGGGGTATATTTTATTCACAATACAAATTAAAGCTTTAGATGATTCTTGAAGAGAAGGGAGGTTTCGCCATCCACTCCCCAGAAAGCAGAAAGGAAGATAGCCCTGGAACTCAATGTCCCAGGCTTCCAATTCATTCTGGCCATCATGTACATAGGGGTCCTGACCTCAGGGGCTCCCTAAATAACACCTGATTCTCACTACATCTCCTCCTTTTATCAAACTAAGAACATTCTAAACTAAGTATAAGCTAACCATAATGCAATAGGAATCATTATAAGGTAGTATCTGGCGGGGGGAAGACAAAACATAAGCAAGGTCAAACTACAACTACAGGGATTATTTCAAAGGTATTTATCTTGAATAATAAAAATCCAACATCTGAATGCTCCTTGCTCAGACATGAGGTGGTAGCAAGCTTTACTGTCTAGTCTTCAATCCCATCAAGACCTGAGAAGGAAAAGATATTACCTGAAGGTTGGAAGCACAGAGAGTAGCTTCCAAAATTTAGGAGAGGATAGTGACAGTCAGGCTAGGGCAGTTCTCTGCCCAACAGGTCATTGTCCACCAAGGAAAACAAATTTCTAGTGGAATGTCCTTGATGCTTAACACCATCTCAGGAAAGAAACAGTGATGCCAGGAGTTGTTGTGTCTCTCGTGGCCAAATTCTGAATAACAAAACATTAAATGCCATTTTTCCAGGTCTATGAAGTGGCTGATGTCTCCTGTCTATCTTATATATTCTAGCGTGCAACGTGACTATTACATGGCAAACCTAGGTAATGGTGATCTGTGATTCTCATCATCCTAAAGACTGAAGCTTACATTGTAAAATTAGGCAATCTATAAATGGCTGTATATTCCCTGAAAGACAACTTCCATTATGACTATCATATGAACATCAGCCAGAGGTACATGTACCATGCAAAATGACAGCAGTATCCTAAACACATATCATATACAAAATATCTAAACAGAGGTATACAAAAACTTAGGTATATATTATGACTAATATAATTATATATTATGATTAGTATAATTAAACGGAGATAGAAATTGCATAGTGAGAATATGCTTAATATGCATTAATGTGCAAAGTGTTTTAAACAGAGATAGAAACATGTGCAAAATATGGCAATTACAGATTCACTTTGCATCCATATACAAATTAACTTAGACATATAAAACAATTTCAGATTTAAATTTATATCAATATACTAATGATCTCAATCAAACAGAGGATTTCATGAAAAACCACTGTAACTTGAGCCCAATAACAGTTTTGGACAGAATTTGAGGTGATGGTTGTGTATATTACAAGCAGCAGTGTGTATATGGCAAGACTGGTCTCTGAGATTTAATATTCATCAGCCTTCAGTAGCAGAGAGAGGTAGACAGCTAGACTCTAGGAGGACAGAGCACGGCTGAATCATGGGAGCAGGAGGGGAGAAAGAACAGCATAATGTATTCATTGTAAGGCTTAGTTTCTTGTCCTTTATCCTGATGATCTTCCACTTCTGGAAGCCAAGGACCAGTCATCTGAACATACTTTGTTGGATTCTAGAGATAGTATATTCTAGCTATTTTTTTCCATAAAGTGTTTATAAAAGTTATCCTAGTTTCATAAGAAATATTGTACTTTAATACATTTAATATATAAATGCATAGAAAAATATTATATGGGGAAAACACAAGAGAGGTAGGAAAGAAAAGTTCAGAGCATAATATAAAACACCAAAACTTTAATTACATGTTTTATTTCAGGTATAAAACACAGATAGGAGAAGACAAGCTCATACAGTACCTCAGCATGCCTGTGTGGGGATGCTTGGTGCATGAAGCTCTCCACAGCTGACCACAACGTTACTAAGAAATCATGCGCATCAGAGTTCTGAAGTGTGCTCTTGCCTGTAATCTATTAGGGGTTCTAGGTGAAAGTGAAGAATCAAATAATGGAGAATCTTCATGCCAGGAAGTTATTCATAGAACTAAAATTGAGAATGGCCTATAGGATGAATGTTTAAATTCTATACATCATCCAGATACTTTAAGCAAAATCAGACTAAACTATGGTGATCAGTCAGTTGAAGGTGGTAAAATGCTTGAAGATTAACTCATTGATTTCTCAGAAGATCAGGATGACCTGGATGATAGCAGGGATGCTGGACTCCTTGCTGTTGAATACTACAATTCAGAAATAGGACAGTGGCATTTAAAGCCTACTGTCTGTAAACAGCCTTGCATCCTACTTATGGACTCACTCAGAGGCCCTTCTCAGTCAAATGTCAAAATTCTAAGAGAGTATTTAGACATGGAATGGGAGGTTAAAAAAGGAAGCAAAAGAAGTTTTTCCAAAGATGTTATGAAAGGTTCCAACCCAAAAGTTCTACAGCAGAATAACTCTAGCTGAAATTTAAACTGAATTACACATTCAGTTATTTTTATTTGTTTCTTATTTGTCAACAATGGATAGGAATGTAAAGAAAAATAACAACTTTTTTTCTATTAATCTGTATCTATGATTTTTAACACTGGTAAGACTTCTGTTCCTGCCTATCACTGTCCATGACACAAACACTTTCTCTGCCACTTCCATCTACATTCAGAATTGAGTTTACATGCGTTTCTGCCTTTCACTCAGTGTCTGAATTGGCACCTGTAGTGAAATTCATTTTTTTAAAAATTTCTTTGATTTCTCTCTTCTTATTTTAACATATTCTAGCTGTGCTATGTTTCTTTTGAGGTTTCCTCTTTTAATTTTTCCATGTATGGTTATTCTAGATTCATTTTTAAAATGGAGACCCTGATTCTTCTTTAAAAATTCAATAATTATTATGTATTAAATTGCCCCTGAACCTCTCAATCTTAAATAATATTCTTTCCAAAATATTACCACCATGATTAATATTTTTTAAAATCCTTTTTTGTCATTATAAATATTCATTGAATTGGTCCATGTAGGTACTTTTAGTAAGATGTAAATAGCCTTTCAAGTCCTAGTACTTAAGATAATGCTGATATTCTTCCCTGGAGTGCCTTCTTTGCTTTGCCATTCACTTAACCTTGATTTCTGGATGCCAGGCATTTGGAATGTATACTGTGGGAATTAGGGGATATTTGCAGAATAAAACACACAATGTGAATATATTAGTGGGCATAGGATCTCACTGATAGAGTATGAGAACAAGGTCTAGCAGATAGAGGTTATTCCTCTGGGAATAACAGAGAGAGCGTTGCTAGGAACAAAGCCTCAACAGAAAGAGGAGATAATGAAATTATGAAGATGTTTTATAAGACACTGGAGAGGATTCATGACTGCTATGTATTTGAAAGCATGCATAAAAATAGAATGTAGCTGAAACTTCCCATAAACCTGAAATCTCTAAATATTGTTGGATCAGCACAAGGTGGCAGCTCTATGAATGATGGTCGTAGAGTGATTACAGTTTAGATTGTTAAAGGTTGTCTTTGTGGAGAAACTGTTTTTAAAGTCCACACTCTGGAGGCAGAGGTAGTAGAATTTCAAGGCTATCCTTGTTTGGCCCATCTTGCAACCAGGTCTGTCTTTCAGGACGGACTAAGCAGTTATGATTATGTTCTGTTGCTGCACTCCCCCATTTGGAAATCCCCTACTCCTGAGATATGAAAGCCTTGTCTTCTTCACATTCAGTGCTGACTTCTCAAACCCCACCTTGAGGGGAAGCAACCCATTTATACAAATAAATATCTTTCTTTAATTAATATCTTGCTTTAATTAATTTGGCCAGGATGATTTGGGTTAGTGGTCTTTTTCCATTCATTTTTGGGATTAACATATATTCTGTGGTTGCCTCACTGGATCATATGATAGTTACATTTTTCATATTTTGAGGCATGCTTCTATTGTCTTCCATAATATTTATGTTAATTTATATTTATTCCAAGAATATATAAGAACGTTTCTTTCTCTAAATTATAACCAGCACTTGCTTTCATTTTATCTTTTTTTTCTTCTTTATTTTCTACTTAACAAAAAAAAAAACAGTAACATGAATTTAAAATGAGGAAAAGTTAACAAGAACTATGAAGAGGATAAGAATCATAAGCATGGCTTATCAAGGGTGGTAATGCAAATAAGATTGCTACACATATATTTACTATGTGTTCAGCTTTCCCTCTGAAATTTTTTTTCCCATCCCTGTATATCCTTATTCAAGGTCCCTTCCCCCTCCCACCACATCTTGACATTTTTCTTCTCTGCAACTCCCCATCCCTTCC
>PVIH01005267.1:0-91607 GCA_004025045.1 Sigmodon hispidus
GGTGGGGGTGGGTGGGTGGGGAAAGGCACTCTTAACTGAGAAATTCTTCCATAAAATAGGCCTATAGGTAAATCTCTGAGGGCATTTTCTGGGTTAACAATCCTTGTGGAGGGCCAGCCCACTGTGGGTGGTGTTACCCCTGGCTGATGGTCCTGAGCTGTATAAGAAAGTTGGCTGAGCAAGCTAAGAGGAGTGAGAGCCAGTTCCTCCATGGCTTCTGCATCAGCTCCTTTTTCTCAGATTTCTGCCTTGAGTTCCTGAACTGACTTCCCTCAGTGATGGAATGTGAACTGAGTCTGGGTCCTCTGCAAGAGCAGCCAGTGTTCTTAACAACTGAGCCACCTCTCCAGCCCCATCTTGAATGCTTTTAAAGGAGGCATGAGATTTTTTTTTTTTAAGCCATTAATTTTCTTGACAGGTTGGAATTTGAAGATATTTCAAAATATTGGATGATTTACCTCTTCCAAAGCTACATTCAGAAATTTAAAATATGGCTTCTCTTCTCTAGCTATAAA
This sequence comes from Sigmodon hispidus, assembly GCA_004025045.1. Classification (NCBI taxonomy): domain Eukaryota; kingdom Metazoa; phylum Chordata; class Mammalia; order Rodentia; family Cricetidae; genus Sigmodon; species Sigmodon hispidus. The sequence continues at coordinate 516 of PVIH01005267.1, forward strand.
TTTTAAGTAGCAAGAAAGAGGATTTCAATGTAATTTTTCCTCCTTTAGTAGCATTCAATTTCAAATGAATATTTTCAGGAGGAGAATTTTGAAATCTTTATACATTAGATCTCAGTACAGACTTTGAAATTCTGGGGCCTAGAATTCCTCTGGAGCAGTGTCCATTATTTGACTTTGATGGACAAAATTCCTTCCTATTGTGAGTATAGTTAAAGAACAGTGAAAGAAGCGGAGCTATTTGTAGGTAAATGATGACACAATGGATTCTCCTTGCATCCTCTGATGCAGAAATACCTGTACCTTCCTGAGCCGGGGGCAGAGAAATTGTACACCGAATGGTCAAAACCTAATAGTGCTATAGATTATTGAAATGAACTACAAAGCCTTCTTGATTTTCCTGTTTCAGATTTTATCTGTCTGGTTATTGTGAATCAGGGTTAAAAACAATCACTTCTAAGTAGTATAATTGAAGGTTTTGTTCTTTCTTGTTAATTATTTGCATTTTCTACAGTGAATATAGGAGACCCCTAACAGCATAAAAATAGAAAAGAAAGTCACTTAAATATATTTTCCTTCTTTTTTATTATTTAAAAAGATATACAATGTCTTAAATTTTTTTTTTCTAATTTTTGAGTGTGTGTGTGTGTGTGTGTGTGTGTGTGTGTGTGCGCGCGCGCGCGCGCGTGTACCTGAGTGTGAATTCCTGCAGACAACAAAAGAGGGTGTCAGATCTCCTGGAGCTTGAGTTACAGACATTTGTGAGCAAATGGATGTGGGTGATGGGGAGCAAACTCTTGTCTTCTGCGAGAGCATCATGAGCTCTTTATCACTGAGCCATCTCTCTAGCCTGTTTCCTTTAGAAAAAAAAAATTCAGTTTTCCCTTTGATAGTGCTGCTGCACAGCAATCTATGACATAACCTTGTTTTGTCCGAGAGTCTAGGTTTTGGACTCCGTATTGGATTGACCGGAGTATGTGCAGAAGTTCAGGGTAGTTTATTCCTGTTAAAAAGTGTTACCCAACTAAATGATTCATCACAGGAGAGTTTGAAGGAACTGGTTCTATCTAGCAGCTACTGCAAACTGTCATGAATTCTATAATTTAAGATGTTTGAGGTATCTTCTAGCATAATTTAACAAGCAAGGGGAAAGTTAGTTGGAGAATGAATCTATATTCATAAGAAAAACCATTAGAAAGAAATCTGTGTGTAGATCTGTTTTTCAAGACAACACATGTAAAATCATCACAGAACAGCCAGGAAGTAAGTGATCAATTCTGAATTTCAAATTCAATTTATAAATTCTCATTAAGAGATCTCTTACAGGGAGATAATCTAAATCTGGAGCAGTTTGTGTAAAGGTGTATATCCCTTTAAATGAAGAAGTTGCAAGTGAACTAAATATTGAAAAACAATAATGTAGTAAGTAAATAATTTTAGATGCAATCTAGTTGGTGTTCAATTTCAAAACTGACCAAGTTTTCTGTTTTCCAAAAAAGATCATTATAAATAATTACACATATAGTATATAACAAAAATTCATTGCATGAATGAAGAACACAACTACTCTACTTACTTGTAGACTGAGGCTAAGCAGTACATTATGATAGGGGAAACAGCGTGTTAGTATTAGAAGGATTTTTCCTGTTCCTTGCAACCTATAAACGTCATCAAGGCACACTCAAAGGACCTCTTCCCTAGGCCATTCCAAATAATGTTTATGGAAGTCTTAGAGAGTTGCTATTGTTGAGTGGTTAGTAATTACTGGATAATTGAAGATGTTTGAAATAAACTAAATATGTGCCTTTACTTTCTAGTTTTGGAGAGATGCTCAGAATCTTTGTTACTTCCCATCACAAGGTTTTGATCTTTGGGAAGTAGCCACTTAAAGTTTTGCTAGATTTAAGTAATTAACATGTTTATTGATTATATGTATGTATTTGTACTGGTGTGTATTCATATGCATGTGGATTCCTTAGGCTGACACTGGAGTCTTCCCTAATCACTCTAAATCCTACATGTGGAGGCAAGGTTCCTCAGCTGAGCCCAGAGCTAGTCAATATGATTGCTCTAGCTAGCCAGCTTGCTCCAGGGATCCCTTTCTCTGAGTTCTGAGTGCTAGGATCATAATATGTGGGTCACCAACCCTATCAGCATTTTATGTGGGTTCTGGAGATTTTAACTCTGCTCCTCACACTTGCAGAGAGCAAGTGCTTTATCCACCAAGCCTCTAAATTAAAATACTCTTAATAACTTCAGCATTATCCTCAGGGGCTCAAGCAGGAGAATTGTGTATTAAAGGCCATCCTGGGGGCATAGAAAGATCCTGTCTCAAAAACAAATAAGAAGATAATAAATAAATAAATTTAAAAAAGAATTCTATTATATAATGTTTTTATTATGTGATGTAAGCTACCACGAAGTTTGGTAAATTGGTTCTAGATGTACTGGCTTATAGCAGAGACTTAGATAATATTTTTATCTTAAATGCATCATACTTTAAATAAAGCTTATCTTGGTAATTCAAAAAATATGCTGCATAGGGTGATTTCCATTTGAAAAACAGACTGTTGGCATTTCCATGTCTAAAAAACAAAATTGAGTTAAAATTTTTTAATCATGAGCCAAAGAAAAATTATAAATAACCTTATCATAGTAACAAGTTAAAGAATACCTCAAGTTCAAAATATTGTTTCTACAAATGTTTATAGTAACTTCTCAGCAAAAAAAGCCACAAATGCTTCTAAAATCCAACCATTAATATCTGTATTTTTTTTCTGTACCTCATAAAAAGGCTTTTATATTTTATAACAGTGCATCTGATTCTGTGTTCTATTTTTACTATTCAATATTATTCCAAATATTTATTTTCACACATCAAGATGTCTCCTACTTTAGGACAATATTTACCCTATGTTTACTTACATAGTTTAAATTCTTTTTCTGAAGTCAATGAATTACATATTTAGCTGCCAAATCTACCTCTTAAGTCTCGGTAAAGAAGAGATGAGGCCTCTGTCCTCATCCATGAGAACCGTTTTCATGACTGATGCTATCTGATGAGAAGGTCCCTCTGTCGCTAACCAAACTGTTCCTCCCTTGCCCTGTCCCCTGCAGATCTGTGCAGTGGTCACAGTGCTTCTCTTTAACTCTGGTCCCAACTTGAATCCAAAACTGCCTCCTGGACATGTCCATTAAGAGGGACTGATATAAATTAATTGTTTTGATTAGTAGGTAAAATAGATTCTGCTAACATAGGTTTTTTTTTTTTTGTTGTTCTTCAGTGTTTTTGTTTTCTTGTTGTTACTGGTCTGTTTTTACTTTATTGTTATTTTATTGGTTTATTTTATGTGTATTGATATTTTGCTTGTATATATGTTTGTGTACCACTTGTGTGCCTGGTGCTTTGGCCAACTGAGGCTAAGTCTTTAAGTTAAAAGGGAAAGTAATCATCTGGGCCTAACTGTGTTTTGAGTCATTATCTTTCCTGTGTACTTCTCTGCATATTAATATTAGTAAGATTGTGTGTCTCCCACATTTTAATGTCTCTTCTTAATTTAACTTTCAGACTGTCATAAAATGGACCTAAGAGATAGGCGAAAATTTGTCCTTGACAGTGACAGCTGCCATTGTTAACTCACTTTCCCTTTCAGGCTCTCAGATGGCTGACTGCTGGCTTGTCCTTCTGAGGAGAGACATGAGGCATCAGTCTCATAAGCCCAAGGAGCCCTGAAGGAAGCACCTGCAGATATTGACCCTTAGCAGGGAGACAGTCAAAGGAAACACTACGAGAATGGCGGGAACATGCCCAGTCCAGGCAGGAGAGGAGCAGAGGGGCCTGTGCAGGCCCCACCAGGCGGGGAAGGTCTGACAGGGCTCTTGCTGGCTTAAAACTGAAGAAGGCTTCTCACTTCTCTTCAAGAGTGTGGGAGCAAATAAGAGACATTTGGGTGTTTTTATTTTGAAAAAAAGAAATTTATGGTTTAGCTAAAAACATAATTTCAAAGTCTTAATGAAAAAAATTGAATACTAATTTAACTATAGTGATGTAAATTTTCCTTTAAAAATTTTAAACCCCTTATTATTTATTATTATTGTACATATGTGTGTATGAATTGTATGGACGTGGGCATATGTATGCCACAGCACCTGTGTGGACATCAGAGGAAGGCTTTCTAGACCTGCTTCTTTGTTTCTGTAGTCAGTTTTAGGGACTAAACTAAAGTTGCCATATTTGTTTAACCACTGAGTCACCTCGTTAGCCCTAATCTTCAATGGACATGTATTAACTGCATGTGCTAATGGCATTTAGTGTTGCATTTCCATAAATACAGAGAGGGTATACTGGTTAACCTTCTCCTAGCCTTCTAAATCCCAAGTAATCACACCATTCTCCACCTCTCTGGCCAGCTCTTTAAAGCTTGTGTGTATGAATGGGAATATGCAGTTGGAATATTTGGTGCACGGTTTTCTGTATCTAGACCACTTCACTGAATATCCCAAGTTGCCTCCATTTTAGTAAAAATGACAGGATTTCATTTTTCATTATGGATGAGTAATACTCCATTGTTTCTTTAACTGTTTATCTGTTGATGGCCACCTAGGCTGATTCCATATCTCATCTGCTGTGAACAGTGCTGTAATATGTGACCTAACTATTTTGGAAAGATGAAGGAAAGTGGACTATGAAGATTATAGATCTGACAGCTTCTAGTGGTAGGTAGCTGAGTAGCACACAAAACATAGAAGAAATGGCTAAGAGAGGTGGAGATGGATGGCATGTCAAAGTCTTAATAATCAGAAGGAGATAGACACTGAGAAGAAAACATGGCAGAAATGATAGCCGTTATTAAAACACAGTATAATTTTTTATTTGCATGTTATTATTCTATATGCATGTGTGTTGTGCTAGCTAGTTTAATGTCAACTTGACAGAGCCTGAATCATGTGAGAGAAGGGATCTCACTTGAGAAAATGCTTCTATAAGGTTGGACTGTAGGCAAGACTGTAGGACATTTTCTTAAATACATGATATGGGAGGACCCAGCCCAGTATGGGTGGTGCCATTCCTGGGATGGTGGTCCTGAGTTCTACAGGAAAGCAGGTTGAGCAACTATAGAGAGAAAATCAGAAAGCAGCACTCCTCTAAGGCCTCCCATCAGCTCCTGCCTCCAGGTTTCTGCCCTGTTTGAGTTCCTGTCCTGACATCTTTAGGGGATGCACTAGGAGAGAGAAGTATAAATGAAATAAACACTTTCCTTTCCAAATTGCTTATGAACACAATGTTTTTTCATAGCAATCGAAACCCTGATTAAAACAGGTGTTTTGCCTGCATGTATGTCTATGCACCATTTGTATGTCTGGTGCCCACAGAGGCCAGAAAAGAGCTTTGGATGTCCTGGAACTGAAGTCACAGATGGTTGTGAGCCACTATGTAGGTGTTGGGAACCAACCCAGGTCCTCCGGAAGAGCATGCAGTGCTTTTAACAATTGGGCTATTCTCCTACCCCTATTTGGCATTTTAGGAAAAATTTATTTTTGTTACTTTAAAATTATGTGTGGGTGTGTCTGTATGCAGATATGCTTGTGTGTGTGTGTGTGTGTGTGTGTGTGTGTGTGTGTGTGTGTGTGTGTGTTCAGCTGAATCACCTGAACCTGGTGTTACTGGCATTTGTGAGCTGATGTAGGTGCTGTGAACTGAACTCTAGTTTTCTGCAAGAGTGCTCATGACTGCTAAGCCATCTCTCCATGCTCTTCCATGACATTTTTAGCCTGTGTGCTTGAATTTAGTTATGAAAGAGGAGCCGGAGAGATGGCTCAATAGTTATCAGTGCTTGCTCTGTATGATGGCTAATCTGGGTGTCAAGATGACTGTACTTGGAATCACCTAAAACACAAGTTGTTGGGTACTCAAGAAGGGGAGAGGGATTTTATTTTTATTTTTTATTAGATTATTTGAAGCAGGAAGACCGACCCCAAATGTGGGCAGCACCTTCCAGTAACAACCCAGATAAAAAGACACGAAAGATGGGAAGTTGTCTTTGCTTGCTTGCTATCACCCTTGCTGGAAGGTTTATCTCTCTGGTGGCTTGAGCATTCCTTCCCTGATGTTAGAACCAGTGGCTTTCCACATCCCTCTGGCCTTTGGCATCAGACTGGAACTTCTGAGACATCCAGCCTCACAGCTTGAACAACTACCAGTTTCTTGGCCTCTCCAGGGTGAGACAGCCGTTAGTGGGGGACTTGGGGCACATTCTGAAAGCCAATTTAATAAATTCCCTCTTTACTGTTGTGTTGTTTTTCAAGATAGAGTTTCTCTGTGTGGCCTTGGCTTTACCAGAACTCTCTCTGTAGATTAGGTTGGCCTTGAACTCAGAGATCCACTTGCCTCTGCCTCACTGGGATTAAAGGTGTGTGCTACCACTACCCAGCTCCTAATAAATCCTCTGTGATATGTATATTAATTCTCTCAGTTCTGTAGTTGTGAATGAGTTTACAAAACCTCAAGTAGCTGTGTTTTTCTTTTTTAGGCAGGATCTCACTATGTAGTACAGGCTGCCCTAGAACTCACCATGTAGACATGGCTGGCCTCAAACTCACAGAGATCCTCCTGCCTCTGCTTGCCAAGTGCTGGGATTAAAAGTGTGTACCATTAAGTACTGCGAAACTAGCAGTAAAAATATCAGCTAGGCAATGGTGGCGCCCAGCTTTAACCCCAGCACTTGGGAAGCAGAGACAGGAGGATCTCTGTGAATTTGAGGCCAGCCTGGTTTACAGAGTGAGCTCCAGGACACTTAAGGCTATACAGAGGAACCCTGTCTTGACCACCCCTTAATCTTTTATTTACTGCACAAATATATGTGAAAGGCCAAGTACTGGGTCATATGCCAAAAACTGACAGCAGGGACCAGCATACATACGGCTTCTACTTTTACCAATTACTTGAGAAGGAAGGCCTTAAGTAGAGCTAACCAATAATGTGTAATTTTAAGTCACCCTTAGAGAACTACATGTAAGAATTCAGAAAGAGATTCTCCCATAAGCCTCCAGGGTTCATATCTATTTGATCTTTCTTGCTTAGAAAACTAAATTTCCGAAAAGCAGGTACACAGACTGGCCTTCCTTGGTAAGAGCACAATAGTGTTCCCGGAGGTAATAGACAACCATTATCCACACAGCTTTTTAATCCTTTCTATATTAATTCTTCTATTTATAGCCACTCTACATAAAATGCAGCTGCCTGTGTATTCCTTGGGCTTGTACACCGTACAACAAAGTCTTGGCTTAATTAAAACACCATAAAGTGGGTGAAAAAAATGCCAGCCTGGCTCTGGCCTTCTTTCTTCTCTTCTCAATAGGATTAGAAGTTTTCTCTGCCCAACTTTGTCTTGAGATCCTTATCCCAGGCAGTCTCAGAGACACCGGCTAATGAGAGGTATCAGTGAGCCAGGGGCGGGGTGGGGGGGGAGGGCTTATTTTCCAATTATGAATGTCCCAATTCATTAACGCTGACTCCAGCATTTGTTTTTGGACTCAGGTTGTCATGGGCTTGCATCTCAACAATTGTGGCATGTGGATCTCTGCCATCTTTCATTAATCTTGTGAGGGGATGCCATTAAATTAAAAAAAAAAAAAAGCCAGCAGAAAGGAGAATTGGAAAAGAACAAAATACACATGTCCAGGCCATAATTATATTAGCTTATTGAGAAAACTCATTCCCTTTGCTTATCACTGGCGAGTTTTGAAATTACTTAAGACAGGGCTCATCCTGTGAACTTTATTGGGGGAAAACCTTAGGAGGTCCGAAGTGCAGAAGCCAATGTCAGATCCAAGGTCACAGCTTGTCTAATGTCATAGAACAGTCAATGGTAGTATTAGTTAACGTGCCTTGTTACAATAGCTTATGTAATAGCACTCGTGTTAATTCTTCAGTGTTCTGTGGGCACACTCAGGCTTTTTATAAGACCACCTGTCCTTAATGTATCATAAAAATATACTCCAATTTTCTAGAAAAAGTTCAGATCTGTGGTATTACTCTGTGCATCTCAGTTACCTATGTTCAACCATAGCCTGAAAATATTAAGTGAAGTCCCCTAGAAACAGGTGGGTTTTCAATTGTGGGTCCGTAAATCTTCCCTCTGTTCAGTGTGACTATGCTGACCGTGGGTAGTTCTGCCAGCTGTGGCTCTTTTGTTTGAGGGACCTTGCTCCTGTAGTCTGATGCTGTGATACAGTGCCTAAAGCTCCTACCCCCCATCCTACCAGGCAGGCACTAGAGAAGACTGACTAAAGAATAATGACATATTTGAGAGAGAGAGAGACAGAGACAGAGAAATAGATCCATGTAGCATTTATTAAAGTACATTAATTGTTCTATTTATTGTTATTCTCTATGTGTAATTTATAAATTAAACTTTATCATAGATATGTTTATATAAGGGAAATACAGTAAATACAGGATCTAATGCTGTCCATGGCTTTGAACATTCTCCAAGAGTCTTCCAATAGATTTTCTGAGAATACAAAGGTCCTCTTCTTTAATTAGTCATATGTTATTGCTCAGGGCTATTGCAAAGAAACTTTTTCATAACCTAATATTGGACTGAGGGGAATAATTTAAATCAGGGCTGCTTAAACCTTTTTACTTAAAAAAATATTTTTTAAGACTAATTTTTATTTATGTGTATGGACTGTGTGCCTGTGTGTGTGTGCACACCTATGAAGACTTGAAGAGGCATCATATTCCTGGAACTAGACTTACAGGCGGTTGTTAGCTACCCGGTGTAGGTGGTGGACACTGATTGTCTGTAAGAATACTAGGTTCTCTTAACCACTGAGCCATCTAACCTCAAACTTATTCACCTGTGACCACTTTTCATTTTAGAAATTTTATGCATCCTCCAAGTGTTTAGGTGTTTAAAATAGACATACAAATCAAACACATAATACTTCAGGGATGAACAGCAAGAATTTTAAAACAATTCTTGGTCTTAGAAGATGGCTAATTTGCTGTCTTAGGTGGGGTTACTATTGTTGTGATGAAACAGCGTGACCAAAAGCAATCTGGGGGAGAAAGGTTTATTTGGCTTATGCTTCCATATTATAATCTATCACTGAAGGAAGTCAGTACAGGGACTCAAAGAGGACAAGTAGCTGGAGCCAGAAGTTGATGCAGAGGATGCTGAAGGATGCTGCTTACTGGCTTGCTCAGCCTGCTTTCTTATAGAACCCAGGACCACCAGCCCAGGATGATACCACCCACAATGGACTGCATCCTCCCTCACCAATCACTAATTTAAAAAAATGGCATACAGGCGTGCATACAGCCCGATCTTATGGAGACATATTTTTATTCCTCTTCTCAAATGACTGGCTTTTTTCAAGTTGCCATAAAACTAGCCAATAGAATTGGGAAAGTGCTTTTCTTCAGGCATGAGGACTTCAAGTCCTGGAACCCACATGGTAGGGCAGATTTATAATCCCAGCTCTGGGAAGGCAGAGACCAAAGGATTCCAAATGCGGCTTCTGGGGACCAAATTCCAGACTTCAGGCTTCAAGACAAGCCCTTTGCTATTAGAACTACAACTCCAGACCTGTTTTTTTCTTTTCAATACTCATGTTTTTTTTTTCCATATAGTATAGTATAATATGATATTTATACTACAGTCCCATTTATCTAATTTTGTTTTTAAATTTACTCTTAATTAGGAAATCTATTTTCCTTTTTTCTCTTGTCTAATCTCTTGCTATGTTCCCCCTGCCCCCCACTATACTCTTCTGCAAGTATTTTCTTCTTTCTCCCTTTGTTCATGCTGCCGTCTCTTCTTCTCTCTTATTGACTCTTTCCTTCATTTCTCTTATTCACGCTCTCCATAGTTAGTCAAACACTCTGTGTTTCAGCTCAATGCACAGTAGTTTATAGTTATATATGGTCACTGGTGATGTGTATTGGCCAATAATTGATTTTAAGTGAGTTTCTACATTTTTTTTTCCTGGTATGATGTTGCCACTACAGCAGTTTGCTTCCTCATCCAAAAGAACCTAATTTCTTCAGTCTGTACTCCGAGATATGACAGACGAGAGCTTCCTATCATTTCTGGTGAAAGTGGTCAAAGACCTAAATAGAGCCAACAGCCAAACAGCCAAGCTCTGTCCAGCACCTGGAGAGGAAAGTCAGCAACACAAAAGCCAAAGTAGGCAGAACAGATTGGAAAACAAGTGACATGTATAAAAAGTCCAGCAGTAATGAAGAGGACTGCAGCAGAGAAATTGAGGCTTAGAAGACATGAACAAATGGAAATGTGGGGAATGAAAACCACAGAGGGACGTGGGTGAAGCCCATTTCAGAGTGCTTATGTGGCATTCATGAAGTCCTGAATAGGGTTCCCAGCACCTCATGAACTGAGTGTGGTGGCTTATGTCTATAATCTCTGGACATAGTGGCAAGAAGATCAGAAGTTCAAGGTCATCTCTAGGCATGTTTTGAATTCAAGACTGTCTGGGATTTAGGAGCCGGTCTCAAAAGAAAAACTTGAGGAATTAAATAAAAACCACAGTGGAAAGTGCCACCAATAGAGTTGACACAGTAGAGAATGGTTAGGAATGGGGGACAAGGTTGGCAGAATACTATATTTAAACATCAATTAGGACAAAAATATGCAAGCATGATTACAGTGTCCAAGGACTTTGGAAAACAATGACAAGGCCAAACTTTAGAGTCCATGGGATAGAATGGGGGGCTGAAACAAACTCTAACAGTGTGGAGATCTGTTCAATAAAATCATAGAAGTAAATCCCCCCAGCACTCTAGAGAGAGAAATAGACATTCAAACATAAGCAGCATTTAGAAGTTCAAATAGACATGACCAGAGAAGAAACTCTCCATGACATACACTCAAGATGTCAAAAATGCAGAGCAAAGAAATGTTATGAAAAGCTTTAAGGGAAAGTGCCAACTCAGCCACAAGCAGAAACAGCAGAATAATGTCAGATCCCTTGTCACCAACCCCAGAACAGAAATGCACAGAATAAATATTTCAAACACTGAAAGTAAATAACTGCCAATCTACAGTACAATATCCAGCAAAGATGTCTTTGAAAACTGATACAAAAATAAGAAAAATTTAAGTTAAGAAAAACTAAGGCACTTTATGACCACCAAGCCAGAACTGCTTAAGAAGTTACTCAGGGGGCTGGAGAGATGGTTCAGTGGTTAAGAGCACCGTCTGCTCTTCCAGAGGACCCGGGTTCGATTCCCAGCACCCACATGGCAGCTAACAACTGTCTGTAGTTCCAGTTCCAGGCAAACACCAAGGCAAATAAATAAATAAATAAAGTTTTAACAAAAAAAAAAAAAAGAAGAAGTTACTCAAAAGAATGCTATATACAGAAAAGGGATAGAGCGTCTCCATCATGCTGGGTGGTAGTAGTACATACCTTTAATCCTAGCACTTGACAGGCAAAGGCAAGCAGATATCTGTGATTTCAAAGCCACTCTGGCCCAGGACAGCCAGGACTACACAGAGAAAACTTGTCTCAAAAAAATTAAAATTCTCAGTCATGAGAGCCAGGGCAAGATCAAGACATATGATATTTACCTGGCAGGGGAGATAATATAATCATGGAGATGGTCCTCCTAGGGTGAGACACATTCGGTGCATTCTGGACCCTGGCAATTTTCCCAAGTACAAAATTTGTGGTATGAGGAACCATTTACATCCTTTCCCCTAATATTGTTGGTCTGAAAAAACAGACTATTTCTGATCTTTAAAAAGAATAAATTTCACGAAGGAATTGCAAGCAATTGAAAGTTATGAAGGAATCCTTTATGACAGCACAGTAAGTCAGAAAACCAACCCCTGCTAGGAATAAAGGAGAACACAGGAACAGATAATAATATACAAAGCCAGGAAAAACAATGGATGAGTCACAAGAATTAGAAAGTTTCTGTCAATAACCGCTTTAAATGTGAATGACCTTGACTCACCACCAAAGAGACACAGACTACATGATTGCAGTAAAAGGTAAAATAGTAGATCCAAACATTTGTCATCATTAAAAAAACACATTTTCCTGGTAAATATACCCAAAGACCAGAAATGAAAGGACAAGGAAAGTCTATAATCAAATAAAACTTGGAAAAAGGTTGATGTAGCTGTTCTAATATCTGTCAGGATAGAGTTTAAGTGATAACAGAAGAGATGGAAAAGTACTCTGTATATTACTAAAAATAACAATTCATCAAGGACATACTTCAGCTAGAATCATACACACACTAGATGCTGCAGTTTCTAAATTCATGACCCAAACAGCACTAGCTGACAGGTCAGATAAGTCCCAATATGATAGTAGTGGTTGATTTCAGTAACCACTCTCATCTCTATGTAGATAATCCAAAACAAAATTGATAAGAAACTTCAGTTAAATTCCACCAAAGAGCAAGTGGACTTAATAGAGATCTGTACAATATTTCATCCAATAGAAGCAGAACGTGCATCCATATTAGTATCACATGGAGCCTTCTTTGAAATAAACCACATTCTAAACCACAAATTAAGTCTTATCAAGTATGAAAGTATCAAAATGATGTATCTTAATATATTATAGTGCAATAAAACTAGAAGCTAATAGCAAGGAAACTATAGAAACTACACAGATATATTGAAAGTGAACAAAATATTCTTCAAAAGACCAGTGGGACATTGAAGAAGTCAGAAAGGAAATGAAACAATTTCTAAGATGTCATAAAAATTAAAGAACGACATACCAGAGCATTTTAGACACAGCTGAGAAAGTTCTAAGTAGAAAGCTTGTATCTATTATTCTTACATTAAAAAATAAGAATGAGGGGCTGGAGAGATGGCTCATCGGTTAAGAGCACCGTCTGCTCTTCCAGAGGACCTGGGTTCAATTCCCAGCACCCACATGGCAGCTAACAACTGTCTGTAGTTCCAATTCCAGGCAAACACCAAGGCAAATAAATAAATAAATAAAGTTTTTTTTTTTTTTTTTTTTTTTTTTTAAATAAGAATGAGGGCTGGTTCAGCAGTCTGGGACACATACTGATGTTCTAGAGAACCCAAATTCTAAACCCAGGGCCATATCAAATGACTCACAACTGTGTCTAACTCCAACTCAGATAATAATAATATATATAATTTTAATATGGAAGAGGCAAGCCTATCTACAGAGGGTAGTGTCACCTTGGGCAGGTGGGTCTGGGCTATATTTAAAAAGAAGCTAAACAAGCCAGTAAGCAGGTATCTCTGGTTCTTGTCTCTGTTCCTGAGGACCTAGGTTCAATTCCCAGGAACACAACCAAAAGGTAGATGTTATGCATAGTACATTGTTTGACTACAATGAAATTAAATTGGAAATCACTAATAAAGTATCTAGAATATGCCTAATATTAATAAACCATAAAACATCTCCAATTAAGTAACTGATAAAGTTAAGTTTACAAATAAAATTATTTCTTGATAAATGTTTTTTTTTTTAATTCCTGGATTTCTCAAGGCCTTTATTATAAAGGGACAATTGAACTTAATTGGACCTTTTTTGTATAAATTAGGATGATTTACGGTTTCCACCCTTATATTTTTTATGTGTTGAATTATATTTATTGATCTACTGGTTGATGCAACCAACTTTGCATCTCTGGAATGAGACTTGGTTATGGTTTATAATATTCTTGAGTTTCATTTGTAAGAATTTTATTGAGCATTTTTGCATCTCTGTTCTTTGGAGAGATTGGTATTTATTAGTGTTCTTTGTCTTGTGTCTTTATGGGGTTTGGTATCAGGGTATTGCTATTGGTATAGAAACACTGTAGTAGTCTTCCTTTACACTCCCTGGACACATCTGAGGTGATGGGTTAGATCTTCTTTGAATGGCTAGCTGACAACAGTGAATCCTTCTCATCCAGAGCATTTCTTTGTTGGGAGAATTTTTACTTCTGCCTCAATATTTATTGTTAGATGAATGTTGAAATTGTATTTTGTTGTTTTAATTTTGATGGGCCACATGTGTATTGGAATTTGTTATTTTCCTCTAAAATTTTCAGTTTGGTAGAATATAAGCTTTCAAAGTACTTTCTAATGATTTATAAATTTTATTGAACTCTTATGTAACCTCCCCATTTTCGCCTCAAGTTTTACTTTATATCCTTGCTCTCTTTTGGTTAGATGTGCTAATGGCTCACCTCTCTTGCTTTTAGATTGTTCGTTTTTTTAAGAAGCAACCCTATGTTCAATCAATTCTGTCTATTCTTCAATTTCATTAACTGTTCTTTGATCTTTAGGATTTTTTTGTCATGCATTGCTTTGGGGTTTGCAATGGCATATTTTTCTAAGACCTTGAGATTCATTATAAGGTTATTTATTGTAGACAATTCTTATGTTAAGATTATTAATTATTAACCAAGAAAATGTCCCCCTAGACATACCTACAAGACAATCTGACTGATGCAATTTTTTTAATAGAGATTCCCTCTTCACAGGTAACTCTAGTTGGTATCAAGTTGATTAAAACAGACCAGCACAGAGGGTAATACACTATAATCAAGGACATTTTTCCCAGGAATTCAAGATTGGTTTAACACTTTAAAACTTACTAATGTGATCCACTATATTACCTCAGTGATATGGAAAAATAATGTAATTATCTCAATAGATGTAGAAAGATTATTTTCAAAAAAGTGTCCTATGTCAAAAACCTCTGGAAGGAAATATTAGGAGAATATCTATACTAGATTTTGATAGTGAAAATATTTTATATATAGCATTAAGAGAAATTAGAACTAGAGATATAGCTCAATGGTAGTGGTCCTACTTAGCACGTGTATAGCCTTCGTTTGGATACCCAGATCCATAAAAGAAAAAGAAAGAAAAGAAAAGAAGAAAAAAATCTTAAGTAAAAAATGCCACACTATAGGCATAAATACACACAACTCATTATCTGCAAATAATTTGTGAAAAGAGAAAAAAAATTGAGTAGGAACATGAACATCCACTGTATACAGACTTGTGGCAATGTACAGTGTCATAGGGTCAAGTGCTTTTATTAATTTGTTTATTTATTTTTTAGACAGGGTCTTTCTATTATGTAGCTCTGGCTGTTTTGGAATAAGCTATGAGAGGCTGACTTCAGACTCCCAGAGACCCACCTGCCTCTGCCTCCTGAGGGTCAACACACTTTTAAACCACAATTAGATACTACTCACACCTGGTAGATTATAAAGATGAGGTAA
This sequence comes from Sigmodon hispidus, assembly GCA_004025045.1. Taxonomy (NCBI): domain Eukaryota; kingdom Metazoa; phylum Chordata; class Mammalia; order Rodentia; family Cricetidae; genus Sigmodon; species Sigmodon hispidus. Next base: position 15,760 of record PVIH01005267.1, read on the forward strand.
CAACATCAAAGGTTGAAAATATGTTGTTATGGGTGGAATTGCATTCTATCAAAAAAAAAAAAAAAGATACATCCCTCCTGTTTTAAGTAAGGTTGTTGCAGGATGTAACTGATAAGGATATTTTGAGTAAGGGAGCCCTGTTTTCTGTAAACAGATCTTTCTTTGGACTGCCAACTCACAAACAATGACAAGAAAACTTACTAATTATAAAAGATCAGCATATAGCTTAGGCTTGTCCAATTATCTCTTATAACTTGTTAACCATTTTTTATTCATTTTGCCTGGTGGCTTTTACTTCTCTTCCATTTTGTATCTCCTGTTTCCTCTGGCATCTCTCTCATGCCTGGATTCATCGCTTCTCTCTCTGCCTAGAGGTCCCTCCTAACCTCTTCCTGTCTAGCTATTGGCCATTCAGTTCTTTAGTAAACCAATCAGAAGGTGCCTTGGCAAAAACACATCTTGAGGGTGTATAAAAAGATTATCCCACAACAGTAATCTAATATGATTCTGTTTTTATTAAGGCACATGACTGATGGCAGACTCAGGAGAAAGATCACATGAAGACAGAGGTGAAGATGTGTAGCTGTAATTACTCTTTTTTTGGGGGGGGGCCCACCTACTACCCAGCTCACAAATAAATGCACATTGAGGTTTATTGTTTCTTATGAATGCCCAGCCTTAGCTTGGCTTATATCTAACCAGATTTTCTTAAATTGTCCTGTCTGTCTTGCCTCTGGGTCTTTAAATTTCTCTATTTCTGTCTTCCTTTCTTTACTTCTTTCTCTGTGGCTTGCTGTCTAGCTGGGTGGTTGGCCCATGATGTCCTCCTCCTTTTCCCGATCCTCAGTCTTTCTTCCCAGATTTCTCCTGTTTATTCTCTCTGAATGCCAGCTCACTTCTTCTTTCTCCTGCCTAGCTATTGGCTATTCCGCTTGTTAGACCAATCAGGTGTTTAGACAGGCAATGTAACACAGCTGCACAGGGTTAAACAATAACATAAAAGAATGTAACTCATCTTTGCATCATTAAACAAGTATTCCATAGCAGAAACAAGTGTAACACATCTGAGAATAATATTCCACAACAAAGATTAGAGTCATTGCCTAAAGCCAAGATTCACCTGAAGCTACCAGGCACTGGAACAGACCCTTCTCTCCAGGCTTCAAGGGGAACCAGGTTTTGCCAATCTCTTGTTGCTGGGTTTGCAGTCTCTACAACTGTGCCACAATCGATGTTTATTGTTTTAAGCCACCCTGTCTCCATGTTACTATGACAGTGCTGGTAAACAAACGGGTGGGGAGCAACTGGAGTTCTCTTCTACCCTGAGTGATGTTTTCAAACAGCCGTTTCTTCTTGGAGTCAACAAACATTCAGCTATTCTGCTCTTTGGTACCCATCTAAGGGCAACGAGGTTCTCACAAGGATATTTGCACAGGGCCATGAGTTTAGTTTGTAACAGCCACAAATGGGAGCTAAGTAAATACCCATGGGTTGAGGAAAGGAACTTTACTGAGAGATATCAAGGATGAACTGTACGCAAGTGCATCAGTATTGATGAGTCTCAAAAACAGTATGCCAAATATAAGAAGTCGGACACAACGTAACATTATTTAGCTGAGTAGTAAGACAAAGCTACTCTCCTATGGAAAAAGCTGGAACGTGGCTCCCTCTGCAGGCCGTTTTAGGAAGAACCACTAGGAAACATTCTGAAGGGAGGGAAACACCACTCTCAAGATCTGGATGTAGGTTACATGGCTGCATGCATTTATTAAATTGTAAAGGTTAGATCTTTGCATTTATTGCTTTTATGTGTCTTAGATTATTACCAATGATATGTAACTTTTCCCCCCTCTTTTGTTGGTTTGTGGAGACATGATCTGTGCTAGAGTGACCCACCTGTAGCTTTCTGTTTCTTGTTTCCTTTCTTTAGAGGTATTTAGCTAGAATATCTTGAAAACTAGTTTTATTGAATGACTTGTCACTGGATGATTGTCCCCTGAGAGCATCATCCCTTTTCTTCCTTTTTGTCTCCTCCTTAGTTTAAACCCACCCTGCATTATCTGGGGCAAGCCCCACAGCTTTCCCAGTTGTGCTTAGATACTAGACAGTCTTGCTGTTCGGGCATTTCAAGAGCCCACTTTCCCCTAAGACTTACATGAGCTTGGTCCAGTGTAACAATCAAACCTCAAGTCACCCCATGTCAATGTCGGCACTGTGCCTGTACCTGAGCTTGGCCCTGGCTCCAGAATCAGAGGCTGGGAGGATCTAGTCAGTTTCGGGTCAGTTTCTCCATCGTTTTAACTCTGAGCTCATCTTGCTCTGTTCAGTCACTGGCTGATTGTCTGACATTCATTTGGAGGCAAAGGATAGCATCTCCCACTGCCAAGATACCAGGAGGGCAAGCACCCCACCTGGGTAACAGAAGGGCACACTCCCCAGCCCCCACTGCCTGAAAACCAGGAGGGCACATTCTCCCATGGCCTGGGTACTAGAAAGGAATGCCTAGCATATGTTCCTTTCCAGAGATGCCTCCCCTCCTCTTCTGTAAATTCTCTCTTCTGCCCTCCAGAGAAGATCCTCTGTATACCCTGATGCCTTGCTCAGTGGCAATGGAGTCACAATGGAGTACTTGGCCTCTCTGTGGCTGTTCTCAAGTGACACAGCAAAGTCCCATTTAAAACATCTTACATAATTAATTCCTATCCTCACTCTCTTAGCTTTTTCTGTTGACTTTTTAGTCACATTGGACCCTTGCATCCAGTTATTGTACATATCTGACTCCCTCCATGAGACAATTAAACTGTGGAGATTTCACCTACTCCCAGCCAACAGCTTAGAGGGTTCAGTGTCAAGGGCCCAAACAGGTGACTGAGCAAAGCTGCTCTTACAGGATCAATCACTTTGGGCAGGGCTCAGTCTGAAAAGGTTCCATATCCCAAGTGTTCCTGATTCCTTAGCCCATGTTTGAAAGCCACTTATTCCTTTGCTCTTTAAGGAAGCAAATAACTTTAAAGAGTCAGTACATGTGACTGAGCAGGCTGCTGTCCTGAGAGTGGGCCTATATGCTAGATAGATCCCTTCTATGCTCCCATCTCCTGCTGTGAAATCCTGAATCACCTCCTGGCTCTGTCAACAAGAAGGCCACAGTCATGTTTGGGCCTTTAATCTTGGACCAGAACTCATGTGCCAAGATGAACTTCTTTTCTTTATAGTGTACCCAGCTTATGGTATGGACTCAGTGAACCAAGAGTGTGGGTAAGAACAGCTGTCTGAATCAGCTTGGGACTTGATTTCCTTTAGGCTAAAGAAGCCGTATTCTATAAAGGATGATGCATAGCGCATCATTTGTAAGCATCTAGGTTAATGGAAATAAGGCATTTGGCTGATGTCTGTTTGTGAAGGTACATTCTTCTCAGTTGATAAGTAACCTTGTCAGTTGTCTAAGTGTTAGTGCCTTATGATGACTCTTGGGGCGGGCCTTGTTTTCTTTTCTTAGCTACATGAACACACACTTCTGTAGAGATGTAAGCTCTCTCACATACACACACAGGCACACACATAGGCACACACAGATACACACAGGCACACACAGGCACACACACAGATACACACAGGCACACACACAGGTACACACACATACACACAGGCACACAAACAGGTACACACAGGCACACACACAGACACACACACACACAGGCACACACACAGGTACACACACACACACAGGCACACACACAGGCATACAAACAGGACACACACAGGCACACATACAGGTACACACAGGCACACAATACACACACAGGCATACAAACAGGACACACACACAGGCACACATACAGGTACACACAGGCATACACAAGACACACACAAGCACACACACAGACACACACAGGCACACACAGGCACACAAACAGAACACACACAGAGACATACACACATACACACACACTTCTGAAAAAAAGAATCCTTTTGGCTGTGTTGAAGTCACACATCTGTTTGCCTTTCTTTAACTTATTGGCAAGTGACCTTGAGGGGAGAAAACATTGAATCCCAATTGAACCTTTAGCAGACAGAACCTCACCAAATTTGCCTCCAGGAACAAAGGCATTCTGCAACACAGGCTGGGCTGGGCACATTCTCTTAGCCTCTCCCTATCAGGCACGCTCACCTCAGCAGCAAACCTCAAAGCCACATGAAGCACCAGTGTGTGTGGCCTGGAATATTAACAATACTTTTTAATTTTAAGGCATTTCTGCCTGCAGGGGTTTGGGCACTTTAACAGAAAAAAAAACAAAAAACAAAGGAATATCAAATAAAGTGACAGGCTGATCATAATCTGGTTTATAAGCAGGGAATTGTCATACTCTTAATAAAATGTGAATAAGGAAGATTCTGGTTCTACATTCACAATATAGGCAGAACATATCTTCATAACATCATTGTTTATCAGAACATAGCTCCGGAACCCAGGGACTAGTGGGAGATTATTGTGAAGCACGGGGGCCTCAGCAGAAGCCAAACACGGATAGGGAGCCTTTGAGTCATCGTACTCAGGCATGCTTTTTCTGTAGCTGGGTGGATCTTTTATGTGGCAAGGGAAATCCTTCCAATATTTTGTTGTCTGGCAAGTTTCAATAGCTGATGTTATTGCTTTGTAGCTGTGGGCCAAGCCACATGTGAAGGTCAGAGACGAGGCAGCTGGAAAGCATGGATGAGGTTGGAGGCAGAGGGTAGGCAGCTGAGGGCAGATGGACAGCAAGAGGTCCAGGCAAACAGAATTCTCTCAAAGCCTGGTGAAGGAGGTGTCTTGCAAATCAGGAAGAGGATGGTCCTGAGAAAGGACAACCACCACAAGGCCAGGCAGAGAAGCCAGTGGAGACAGCAGGAAGCCAAGTGAACCGAGCAGGCCTGGCGTGCAGAGCAGAGCCAGACTGCAGTTACCTGGGATGGTGAAGATGGCGAGGTCTGCACATGTTGAGGCTCCAAACATGTGAAAGGGGACAGCTCTTTCAGGTGTCAGCCACAGAGATGTTCCTGTTCACAAATGTAGCTTTACTTCTTATGCCTTCCTGTTTTGTTTGCTTGTTTTTTGCCTTTTTTTAAAAAAAGAGAAAATTGGATAGTAGGTAATCTTTACCCTCCAAAAAAAGTGAGATTCTCAATAAAGAGCTTTCCATGTCAACTATACATGGGACGTGCTATACATATATTTTCTTTTTTTAAAATATTTATTTTTATTTTATGTGAATTGGGTATTTTGCCTGAATGTATAACTGTGTAAGGGTGTCAGATCTTGGAATTACAGACAGTTGTTAGCTGCCATGTGGATGCTGGGAATCTAACTCAGGTCCTCCGGAAGAATAGTCATTGCTCTTAACCGCTGAGCCATCTCTCCAGCCCCCTATACATATATTTTCTTTGCAATTTGAAACACTTTAGCTCACCAAAAATTCTGAAAGTCAAGAGACCCATCTAATGCTTTCCCTCACCCATGGACTTCCTTTTACATTTTAAAAATATGTATTTTAAATTTTAATGAATCAATTACTGTGTGTGTGTAGGTGTATGTGTAGGTGTGTGTGTGTAGGTGTGTGTGTAGGTGCATGTGTAGGTGTGTGTGTAGGTGCATGTGTAGGTGTGTGTGTGTAGGTGTGTGTGTAGGTGTGTGTGTAGGTGCATGTGTATGTAGGTGTGTGTGTGTAGGTGCATGTGTGTGTGTGTGTAGGTGTGTGTATAGGTGCATGTGTGTGTAGGTGTGTGTGTAGGTGCATGTGTGTGTAGGTGCATGTGTGTGTAGGTGTGTGTATGTGTGTGTAGGTGCATGTGTGTGTGTAGGTGTGTGTGTATGTGTGTGTAGGTGTGCATGCATCACAGAGAACATGAAGAGGACAGAGAACAATTTGTAGTGGCTGGTTTTCCCCCTCCTCCAGGTGTCCAGTGGATTAAACTCAGGCATTAGGCTGAGCCACGTTGCTAGGTCCAGAGCCGAAACTTTTATGGCTTCTATATTGTTGTTAAATATGGAAATACATAAATCAAATGGGTACCAGAAATTCGAGCAAAAGAAACTGAAAGGGAAAAATGGTGTGCACTGAATGGTTAGGACAGTATGTGTTTATGTGTCGCACAGATGACGCCTTTTAGAGGGACAAGGAGCGGAAGTGAGGAGAAAAAAGCTCAAGACCCTATGGAGATGCAAAGAGTGCTTAAGAGCACTTTTGGAGGGGCTGGAGAGATGGCTCAGTGGTTAAGAGCACCCTCTGCTCTTCCAGAGGACCCCGGTTCGATTCCCAGCACCCACATGGCAGCTAACAACTGTCTGTAGTTCCAGTTCCAGGCAAACACCAAGGCAAATAAATAAATAAAGTTTAAAAAAAAAAAAAAAGAGCACTTCTGGAAAGAACCTGAGACAGTTCACAACAGCCTGTAACTCCAGCTCCAGGAAATCTGATGTCCTCTTCTGTCCTCTGTAGGCAGCCACAAACATGTGGCATATAGACACACACACACACACACACACACACACCCCTGCATATACATATATACACGTAAATAAAAGTAAAACTTAATAAAAGATTTCTTAATTTCTATTTTTAAGTCTGTATACTCAATTATAGATTTTTTTTTTTAAAATCAGTGTTTTGTCAAACTCAGAATCCAACAGAGGATCAGCATGTTGTCTAGATGCCTGCGTTGTGAATAACTGCAGCATGGAGTCGGGACAGTGTTTACAATTGGGACCCCAAACTCTTTATGACCTTTGTGCATTGGGGTTCCACTTCAACACACAATTTTTGAGTAAACAATGAAAGTCAACCAATGACCCCGGGCGGGGCTTCAGATGCCTTGGCAAGTGGCTGCCTCCTGTACAGACTCTCCCGTCGCCGTGTGTTCTGCAGGACAGTTAACGCAGGTTGTCACCGGTAGCCACTTCCCCCTCTCTCTTGTCCCCATAGAGAAGAGCTCTAGCTGCTGGGCAAAAAGACATTTTGCTTGTTGTTAGCCTTCATGAGGATCCTGTGTGGAGAGCTAAGGTAATGGAGATGGAAGGCCCATGATACTGCTAAGGGCAAGCCAGCTAACAAGCTGCCCCGGGCATAGCTGAGCTTTTCACTGAGACAGAACAATCAGTGTTTGGTTCCTTCCAAGATCCTTTCAGGAGCCGGTTCCCAATTATATCTAGGTGGAAGTGGGTTTTCTGAGATACCACAGAAGACCGCAAAGGAGACAGGTGCTGTGAACATGAGAGAGGGGAAGATGTACTACCCAGAAGTCAGCCTCAGACAGAAGCCTTTAAAAATTGAAAAGGTATTTCAAATTAACACCAGCTTCTTGTGAGGAATTCTTGCCTCTAGTTTCTTTCAGACTGCCCTAAGTCCTGACCTTCCTCCCTTTCTGCTCATCAGCAGCATCTATGGGAGGAGATGATGTGGAGACAGGACTTCAGAGGCGGCGAGGTTTGGGACAGAACCAGGGATGAAAAGGGCTGAGTATTACAGAAGGTCTAGGAAAGGGAAGTATGGAAAGAATGCCAGGGAGAGCACACCACCTGCTCATGGGGAGCCAGGGGAACAGGAGTGACCACATAGTGTGGAAACCACAATAGCAAAGGACCCTCAGCACCTAGGGAATACCGCACCACAGGCAGGCATGGAACCAGGGAACTCCTGTTTTCTGAGAAGAGTCTACTAAGTTGTATCCCATACGTCCTTGGTTATGACCCGAGATCTACTGGAGCAAGAAGATTCAAGTTCACAAAGGGCAGAACGATAGTGAAGAAACGAATGACAGTTAAGAAGGGGACAGGTGAGGGAGTTTATCAATGAGCAGTTGGTGTGTAATGCATGTGCAGTTTTGAAAAGCGGAGCGCTCATGTGTCTTCATGAATGCTTTTAGATTGTGTACCAACAAATTCATACATGTGAAGATATAAAGGAACTTGGTGTGGTCATGGGACTTTATTTGATTTTGGAGCTGAGGAGCAAAATCAGGGCTTTACAGATGCTAAGTGCACTGCACTAGGGGTTGCACCCTCAGTCTCTGGGTCATGGAGTTTCTCAGCTCTGCAATAGCAACACTGTACACTTGTTGTATATATTGGTTCCGCAGTGGCTGAAACTTCTTTCTGTGTCTGGAAGATTCTTACGTTCCACTGTGGACATTAAACATTTGTAGGTGTTTTCATTTGCAGCCTCTCTGATTGTGGGAGTGGGGAGTTGACTATATGATGTAGGCTCTGATGCACAGCATTTTAGTGGAAAGCATTACGGAGGTGGCGGCACCAGCCATGGATGAGGAAGGGAGTAGGGACAAGAATTCAGGGAACTCAACATCAGAGAGGTGCTGCTGGTGGATGTGATAATGGCAGCTGGGATGTCGACGGAGACATCACACAACAGTGGTCATTGTCTAGAGGCAGCAGGGACTATGGCTTCAATTTTGGTCAATATCTGACATCCAGAGATGCTGGTGGTGCCAGTAGTGGTCTAAGCTACCCAGGTGATGGCAATTTTATACTATCATCTTGCCGCTGTACAGGACATTGTAACCTTCCAACCTGGATCTTAGGTCCCCCTGAAGCACTGTGAGTGACCTAATAATTTTTATGTTTTGTTGTTTACAGCTAGCATTGTCTGATTTATATGGTGCTGGGGAGAAAAACCTGACACTCTAACCAATGAGCTATACTGCCAGCCCTCTATTTTCTTAAAACGTCTGTTATGCCTTTATTTTATTCCCTTTCTTGTATTTGTCTAATTTCATCTTAGAACTTGTTTTTCTCTAGGGTAATTTATTTTTCTTTCAAACAAATTTCTTAATCTTTCTCTATAACATTCTTTTGCATTTAACCTTGACCTCTGACCTCCATGAATGTGCACATATATTCACCTGCACACATACATATATATATGCATAATGCACTAATTAACTGAACAGACAGCTCTCAAGAGAAGAAAAAAATGGCCAACTAATACTTGAAAAGGCATTCAACAGCTTCAGCCATCAAGAAGTGCAAATTCAAACTGCCCTGAGGTTCTGTTGTGTCCAGTCAGATTAACTATCATCAGGAAAACAACTGACAGACACTTGAGAGGTTGTGGAGAAAGAGGAGCCCTTATTCCCTGCAGGAGAGTAGAGCAGTACAGCCGCCAGGACTCCCGTATGACCCAGTCACACCCGTCCTGACATCTGTTCCCATACCACCAAGATACTTCCATATCCACATTTACAGTGTCAGCATTCACAGCAGCCAGGGAACAGAACTAGTCAGATGCCCACCAATAGGTGAGTGGATAAAAAAACAATGTGGATATGCACAATGGGATGTTATACAGCCATTGAGAAAACGGAAATCATGGCATTTGCAATAAAGTGTCTACAACTGGAAATCATTATGTCAGGCAAAATAAACCGAACACAGAAAGAAAAACACAGCTGGTTTTCTATCACACACAGAGTGTAAATTTCAAGCTGCATGTGTGAGTGAGTGTGTGAGGAGAGAAGATGAGAAGGGGCCTTTTTTTTTTTGAGATAAGGTCTGTGTAGCACCAGCTGTTATGGAACTCTCTATATAGACCAGGCTAGCCTCAAACTCACAGAGAAATTGCCTCCCTCTATCTCAGCAGTGCTGGGATTAAAGGTGTTTACTGCCATGCCCTGCAAGGCCAGAAGTTATTTTACAGGAGGTGGAAAATAGGAAGGGTGAAGGAATAGAAAAGCAGAAGTTGAGTCTAGAAGAAAGGGGAGGGACCATGGGAGCAGGAAGGGAGAAGGAAATGAGAACCAAGCATAAGGCCACAGGCCTTTAAAGATGCCACAATGTACTCATTGCTTTGGATGCTGACCCACAAAATTCATTTTTTAAAAGAGCTAACTATTCTCATTTCATATTTTAATAGTAACAAATGCTATTAGGGCTAGCATATAAATGTGATATGATAAAAAATTTCAAAGAATATACTGATTTTTTAGAAGAATAACAATTATTTCTAACATAAAATAAATGTGCGGTGAGGACAAGAGAATGAAAGAACAGACTGAGAAAGGAAACCGAGCTTCTATTCTGCTCTGGACCACAACCCAGGAAATGACTGAGAACTCAGCCAGCAGGAGATCTAAACTTGACTAGTACTTGGCTAGGAAATCAGGACTAAAGAAACCAGTTTTCAGCGTGTCATTAAGCATCAGAGTAGCAATGACCTAGGGTAGTGACTGTAGATTTGACTAAAGGAAATTTCGAAGTCTCAAGCAAGCACAGAGCATCAAGCAGGAAGGGAGCTTTGTAGATAAGACTTAGAGAGGCCAAATAAGGTGTCCCTGTACCTGTCAGCTGGAGGCCACTGTGGATCAAAGGTAATCTTAATGGATTATGGCAGACATAATGGCCTGGACAGGTCCACCTCATCAGATACCAACAGAAGACAGGATGTGGGCCAGATGCCTTCCACACCAGAGACTGACCCAAGAATGAACAGAGGAGGGATAAAACAGAGCACAACATAAAATTTGATTGCTGATAAATCAATACTTTTATAATCACAAACTATATTTAGATATAGAAAAAGGAGATGTGTGTTCAGGACATTCATATTTATCATTCTTGCAGATGAGCAGAGTGCTGCGATCAGAAGCTATAGTATTATTGATTATAAGAAATATGTATCTTTAAAACTAGTGGCCTCAGAAGTCCCCAACCACTTGCCATTCTTCACAGAGGTGACTCCAGCTCTACACAGCTTCTTCAGAAAACCACTTAGATGACTTGGAGTAATGATTTAAGTGAAAACAAAGCATGATGGGTATTGAGATGTCTTGGGAAGGTTTGAAAGATGAATTTGATAAGATTAGCTTTTTTTTTTGTTACAAAGACTTTATGTTTGGTATCACAGATACCAATCCTGCTGAGGTGGCAGCTGAGGAAGCTTTTGGTAGCCCCAAGTTCACAGTTCAAGGGGCTGTGTTTTGTTTTCCAGTTGGATATCCGACACAAAACATGAGGACCTTTGCCCATGCATTTCTCTCTCACTGATTCTAAAATAGGATATCAAGGAAATCTTAAACTGTACCACGGTGTGCAACGGCAAGCATTTCTTCAAATTTTGGAAAATTCCAGGGATGCAAGCTAAGAACTAGCAGAGAAAGGGCAACTCGGGATGGTATTAACCAGTAAGCTTGGAAATGGTCACACAGAAAAACAGGTTTAGGAAACTTCTGATTTGCCTTAAACACTAGAAATTCAACCCACACTCACACCTCTCTAGCAACTTTTCAAGTCCTCCATTCTTTGAAGTCACAGAATGAATATAGTTCTGTGCTGAAATTATTTAATCAGTACTTGTGGGTTTGTTTGTTTGGTTTTTGAATCAGAAGTATATCCAGTCTCTCAAGGGGAGTTTCTGGGAAGCCTAAAGGTCACCCCTTTTTTGGGAAGGGCAGTGTTTTGGTGGGAGGCTCCTGCGTCCCTACTGGGCTTCCTTGCAGGCTGTCCATGCCAGGTATACTAAGGCTATGATGACATCAGACATGGACACCGAATGGTGTGGGTGATCTTTTCCCTAAAAGGCTGTGCCAGACAGCTCCGAGAATTACCAGTTCTTGTTACTCACAGCCTGTCAGCCTCTTCTTCCATTGGGAAAGTCTGACTTGTAGTCAATGGACCACTGTAAGAATAAAGAGCTTCCAAGGCAAGGCCATAAGAAGCATGCTGATAACTTTCTTACTTTTCCCATTGTTTGCTTTAGAGGGAAGGGGTTTCACATTATTAAAAGTTCAGCAGCTCTAAGGACCCTGTGAAAGCAGTCACGTGACTATGCTATCTGGCTCCAGTAAAGCCTTCCATTGCCTGCAGCTCTGGCCAGCTTCTCCAGTAAAAGTCAATAACAAGCCAGGGATAGAGTCGCCAATTTAAACTGCTCCCCAGATACCTGACTCAGACAAACTGTTAAGTGGAAAGCAGCTTTTGTCTGTTTGAAGCTGTGAAGTTGTTTTTTTCCTTCAGAAATTTATCACATAGTAATAGATCAATAATACAAACCCTTTGCCGTGGGTAAGTACTGAGACATATACAAGATTTATGTTAGGGATACTGTGAGGACAACCTACTTCTCAGTGTAGAGCGAAGCAGCTGGTGAGAGTAAATGACAGGGAGGTCCAGAGAATCTCAAGAGTCGGTCATAAAGGGGAGAAGCCTACTGCATAGAGAATAATTCCCCTTCTGTGTATAATGGGAACTTTCATATCTTATCTAGGGATTTAAAAAATATACATGGGTATTTTATCTGTCTGTATGTCTGCACACCAGAAGAGCGCATTGGATCCCAGAGAGTACAGATATGGATGGTTATAAATCACTATGTGGTTGCTGGGAATTAAACGCAGGACCTCTGGAAGAACAGCTGGTGCTCTTAACCTCCAAGCCATCTCTCCAACCCTCTTATTGAGAGCTTTAGAAGTATTGTTTTGAATTTTCAAACAGTTATCTGTTGCTGTATGTGGTGGTTTGAAGGACAATGACTCTCATATGCTCGTATGTGTGAATACTCAGTCCCCAGTTTGTGGAACTATTTGGGAAGAATTAGGAGGTGTGGCTTTGTTGTAGGAGGTGTGTCATTGGGGGTGGGTTGTGGTTTCAAAAGCCTACAGAATTCCCAGTTCTCTCTCTCTGCAAGATACTTATGTCTCAAGATGTAAGCTCCAGTTCTATGCATGCCACCATGCCCCCACCATGATGGTCATAGACTCACCCTTTAACACAGTAAGTCCCAAATAAACTCTTCTGTAAGTTGCTTTGGTCATGGTGCTTTGTCAAAGTGATAGAAAAGGAATTAAGACACCATTTAAGAATCAACTCTAAAACCTGGCAACCCAGTTGCATTAAAACTCACAAATTTATGATTAACTAGAATATTTTGCAAGCTTTGTGGGGGTTCCCTTGTGCAGCCACAGGCAGTTCAGCTGGGAGAGACAGTCTCACTTGATGGCTAGGACCTCATCTAGGGTAGTAGAGACATGGTGACCATTTCTCCAAGAGTTTATTTTTTTAATTTAAAAAACTTTTTTAAGTTAGAAGCTTTACGAAGGTGAGCATGGGGGAGGGATGTCTCAATACATTTCTTCTGTTATTTATCAGTGACAATCTCAAGTTCACCTCAGTCACAGTGATTGGAGATGAACACCGCTATTTCCTGAGGAGAAGCCCTATAAATAATCTCTGGCTAATTTTAGTTCACTACTTTGATAATGATCTTCTTTTGAAAATTCAAACAAAATAAAGATTAGAAAAGAAAGTTACAAATCATTCAAAATGGTATTATTCCCAAATAACTACTGCTAATATTTTATAAATGTAATTATTTATGATATTCTTGCATGTACATATATGTAAGGTGCCTTGTAGGTGAAATGACAGGTGGATGAATGGTTGGTTAGATAGAAGTAAAACCTTCTAAGAGGTAAGAATTATTACTGTTTTTACTGGGATGTTGCAGGTTTATCTAAAAGAGATTGATAAATTACTAGGAAAGATAAAAAAAACACAACACCTCACAATTCTTCATCTTTACAGATTTACTTTGACTTGGTCAGAGATCACAAATTTGCTTTTATTTTGTTATCAAAACTTTTGATTGCTTAGGTATAATTCTGTTCTTAAGCAATTACAGAGATCACAGGGGTACCTTTTATCATGACCTTCATTTTGGCAGGGTGTTGACAAGTGTGGTGTGGCCAGCATGTTCCTCTACAGCACACAAGAAATTCTGAGCCATCTTTTCCCTTCCATCTCCATTTGGCTGAGTGTCACAAGAAAGCCTTCCGGGAGATATAAACAGAGTCTACCCAGCCTTCTAAGGCCCTAGCAGAATGAAAAATGATTTCAGAGTTCACTGTGGGGGGACTAATGCCTTTTCTTTTGACCTCCTCTACCCTACATATTTCATAGCCTTCTGAGATCCCCCCCCCAGTCCTCCAAGTGTGATTAGGGCAGAATTGCATATAAATGGTTGGGAGGAACAGCTCAAATATCAGGTTCCTGTCTGAAGAGATACATCAGTCATCAATGTACTCTATCTCCATGGCCAGAACTTCTCCAAGCCAGGAGAGCTGATCTAATATAGACGGCTGCCATTTGGTCAAAAGACCATTTTCTACAATATCAGGCATAACTTTTTTTCTTTTCCTCAAATATCAAAAATAGCATTATTTTATTTTCTCTCATTCAAAGCTGTTAGCAATAAATAGTCAGATTTTTTTTCTCTTCATTGTATACGTAATTTCTGCCATATTGCATTGCAGGAAGGGGCCTGGAGAACTAGAGAATTCGTTTTTTTAAAATATTTATTTATTTATTTATTATGTATACAATATACAGAAGAGGGCACCAGATCTCATTATAGATAGTTGTGAGCCACCATGTGGTTGCTGGGAATTGAACTCAGGACCTCTGGAAGAACAGTCAGTGCTCTTAACCTCTGAGCCATTTCTCCAGCCCCAAGAATTCTTAAAATGTTATAACTTTATCAAGAAATGTTTTCATATACCCTGTTTTCTGTTTCTGTGGTGTATATGTATAAGTGTGTGTGTCTGTGTGTGTGTGTCTGTGTGTGTGTGTGTGTGTGTGTGTGTTATGCATGCCTGTGTGCATGTGATGTTCCAGTTGCAGAGTAACTAAAATCAATTCTCTTTTTATTCTTGGAAACACTTCTTTCATTATATCCTTACATAGTTTCAGTGTTTCTAATGGTTCCCTTATTAGCATTGCAACATTCCAGTTAGTTTTTTGGATACTGTTGCCTTTTTCTGCAGCATTTATATTGACTAGCCAAGGCGCTTTAATATTATATATCGGAATATCATGTTTTATATTTGCTGTTTATATTGTTGTCTAAAACAAGTAGAATCCATTTTGTTTGTATTTTTGAAACAGCATCTCATTGTATAGCCCTGGCTAGCCTAGAGCTTGCTCTGTAGACCAGGTAATCCTCCTGCCTCTGCCTCTCAAGTGCTGGGATTATTGAAGGGCACCATCATGGCTGCAATGAATTGGCTTTGAGTTGATCTCTTTGGCCTCTTAACGAGCATCATATTGACCTGCCTTATACGTGCATCTCTCTCATAAACTTATTCATCCTTCCCCAGCTTCTAAGCCCTTGTGGGACATTCATGCAGCCTGTGCTGCCTGCTCATGACTGCTCTGTGCACTTTCTGTATTGCATAGCACATTTTCTTCTTCCTCTCACTTTGTCCTTTTGAGTGACAGACATGATTACAGGACTACAGCTCAGTTCTCTTGTCTTTTATCATCTTTCTGTCTTCACTGGTATTGACTTGCTTTGCTTTACTCCTGGCCATGGTTCTAGAATTAACTTTTGCTTTCTCTTCATTCTTCTGAGGCCTGAGACCTCAAGACTCTGAGGTCCCTGGTTTTAGTGGGGACTGATTAGAGTTCTCCTGTAGGGATAGAGCTCATCCTGTGGAGGAGTCCCCTCACCCTACAGAGATGCATCTAACTCTACTGTCCTTTAGAGAAATCATCAAAGATAAGATTCTGGTGATCTTGCCTAACCCATGAATAACCCGAGGTCACTCTTAGATAGGAAAATTAAAGGCTAGAGAGAGACGAAACACATTCTGTTCTTCAAAAAACCTTGGGTAGAATCTCAGAAAACAATTGAAGATAACAACTGTCTCCATCTCCAGTTCCAGAGGATCTGATGCTGTCTCCTGATTTCTACAGGCCTTGCACACACATGATGTACAGACATATATGCAGGCAAAACACCTACACATATTTTTAAAAAATTAAAAATAGGACATTATAAAGTTTTTTCTCTAGAAAGGAAAATATGTAATCTTAGGGTGATTAGCAGATTAGTAGCAGATTGTGTGGTTACATTCATGAGATGTATGAGATCATAGGATCTATCTCCAGTGCGTTCACACACAGACACATGAAAACATAAAGTCAAAAATATAATGTCTCTCACCAAGAACTGTATCAGCTTTAGTTGAAGGTCAGTTCTGCTGAGCAAGGCAGCTGTTTTAAATGCTTGGTTTATGAAGAAACTGTGGCTCAGACCACCTTCCCAGTGCTGGTAGAAGAACACCTCTTCTTCAAGTTCTGACTGAAATGCCCTAGATCCTGGAGGACTAGATTGGTATAAAGCTCCACAATGAGAATGAAATAAACTTTTTTTCTGTGAGACAGGGTTTCTCTGGGTAGTAATGGTTATCCTTAAACTTGCTTTGTAGATCAGGCTGACCTTGAGCTCACAGAGATCCATCTGCCTTTACCTCCCGAATGCTGGGTCTAAAAGTGTGCACTACCAATGCTTGGCTCCTGTGATTTTTCTTGACATTCAGTGTGAAGCAGTAAGAACTTTTTGTTGGTAGTGATTTTTTTTTTGTAGATTGTCTCACTATTCATCTGCCCTTAATCCCTTAGCTTCATTGTTTGCATTGACTTCAAGGGTTTGAGAGATGTTTTATCTAATTGTCTAAAGTCATAAAAACTAGATGGTGAAAAGATCATGATAGCTCAGGATACACACACACACATATACATACATATATACACACATACATATATACACATATACACACATACGTAGCCACACACACAATGCATATAGCTACACACATATACACACATACGTAGCCACACACACAATGCATATAGCTACACACATATACACACATACATATATATACACACATATGCACATACACACACATTTCAATTTCAGATATACATTAACTTGCAATAAATAACTTTTTCTCTCCCTTTACAATTCTCTATAACTTTCTGTGACTTTACTTCCAAACAGTATAAATAGTTTTAGAATATTGCCTTATGTAGAAACATTAATTTACACAGTAGGTCTCCTTGTAGTAGTGCTTTATAATAAAGCATTTTTTTTGGAGAATTGCTAAGCATTTCTCAACATGAAGCCAGGATAGATAAAAATACATAGAATATTTGAAGATACAGAGAATAAAGAGATGACTGATTCTTCTACAATTTAATGTATGGGTTAAATTAAACACATACCACCCAAACGCTAGGCAGAAACTAGGTTGGTGTTGGTCTGATGAGATGATTCAGTGACTAGGCTTGTGCACAAACCAGAGAACCTGAGTTTAAGCCTTGGATTCCACAACGTGGCAGGAGAGAGCAGATCAGTTGTTGTCCTTGACCTCTACATGCTCATTTCTGAACAAACACACACAGGCACAGACATACACACCCAGACACAGACACAGACACACACACAAACATACACACACAGACACAGACATACACACACACACATACAAACATACACACACAGACACAGACACAGACATACACAAACATACACAGACACACACAGACACAGACATACACAAACATACACACAGAGAGACACAGACACACACAAACATATACACAGACACATACATACACACACATAGACACACACACAGAGACACAGACATACACAAATATACACATAGACACACACAAACATATACACAGACACATACACAGACACATAATACACACACATAGACACACACACAGACAAACACACACACACAGAAAGACTAATTTGTTAAAAAAATAGAAAACTATTAACTTTCTTACACTTGAGGTAATCAAGCCATCTGAAATTTAATCTCTCACAAAATATGTGCATATGTTCTAACAGAAATGAATTTTAATCAGACTAAATTATGTTTGAAGATCATATTGTAAATTCCTCTTCCTGAGCTTTTCTTATTGTAACAATGATTTTTTTAGTCACTCTTGCCTTGGGTTCCTGGGAGGGAGAGTAAGTAGTATGACCTTGGACAGGTCACTTAACTTTGACAATTTAACTTTTGAGCCGTGGTGCCCTCTTTAGTAAAATGGGCAGTAATGAGAAATAAAGAGTTAATAATACATAGGAAGTCCCTAGAGTTAATGATATTTGATAAAATTCCCAAGAAATGATCACTAACATTCCTGAGTTTCTTTCTGAGACATGACCAACACTTGCAAGATGACAAGGCTCAGGCTGTACGCATATAAATAGCTTATAACACTTGCCTCAGCAAGCTTGCCATCTGGAAGGTAAAAGGACCATGGTGATAGCAAGGTGAGCACCTTCACTCATAGCAAACCTGTCAGCTGATGAGTGATCTTTACCCCGGACAATGGTCTGCCTGAAGTAACAAGGAATTGTCTTAAGTGAGCAGAGGGGACAAGAAGTCACAGTGGAGCAATGGAAAATCACTGACGGCTGACAGCAACCCAGAGAACCTTGGCTCTGTTTTTCCAAAGTAGCCTTTTTTGAGCAGCAGCTTTCCCAAACAGTAATAATGACAGCAAATTGTTATTTTATGCTTACTGTGGGCCAAGTACAGGATAAAGATTTTCTGGGCATTAAAAAAATCCTCACAGCTTCCCAATTTGGTAGGCACTATGGTAATCCTTACTTCATATCAGAGGAAACTGGGGTTCAGGGCAATTAAGTCACCTGCATATTATGAGAAATCTGGAAAATAGTTTCTTGGTTAGTTTTATGGAGACAGCTACAAGACAGGTGATATAGATGCTGATACCAGATCTGTGCTCCTAAACCAAACACACATGTGGTTTCTTCCTCTTTAAATTTCATGTTTCTGAATATAGTAGGAATGCTCCTGGCTCAAGGGTGTGAACAGCAAGAAGGATGCAGAGGAGATTGGGGTCGGGGAGAACTCTGTTTTTATTGTAGATCTAAAGAAGAGAAAGTCTCATTATGGTCCATTTTCTTGTTTCTGTCTCTGGAGCTTGGACCCACACTTTCTCCAGTGTGGATCTCAGCATGGCGAACTTGGCTCTAGGTGAATGAGGACAAGTGTTCAAAGTGCTCACCAGTTTCTCCAGCACTAACCTAAGTTCACGAGGATATGTCTGTTTTTCTTTTTAAGCTTAACTAATGACTTTTCACACACACACACACACACACACACACACACAATGTTCTTAGCAAATGGAAGCAGTTGTTGCAGAATATTTGTATACTGTGAGAAGATATGTTGCTCTGATTGCTGTAATAAAAAGTTCAATGACCAATAGTTTGGCAGAAGAGGATATGCAGAGATCTAGGCACATCAGACATGCCAGCAGGATACAGAGAAGAAACAAGAGGTGCAAGATGGAAGAGAGGTAATGTCACTAGCAGAATGTAGATTAATATAAATAGGTTAATTTAGGCTATAAGAGCCAGTGAAGACAAGCCTAAGCTAAAGACAAAGCTTTCATA
Organism: Sigmodon hispidus; assembly: GCA_004025045.1. Taxonomy (NCBI): domain Eukaryota; kingdom Metazoa; phylum Chordata; class Mammalia; order Rodentia; family Cricetidae; genus Sigmodon; species Sigmodon hispidus. The sequence goes on from PVIH01005267.1 coordinate 35,028, forward strand.
ATTAATAAGTCTTTGTGTTGCTATTTTCGAGCTGGTGGTTGACAAATAGCTTACTACATTTGATGCCCAATGTGGGCATGAAACTCCACATAGTGCCTGAGAAAGGAGAAAAACAGTTTGGAATGGGCGTGGTGTTTGTACTGTACACAGGAGTGGCTCTTTTAAGAAGCCCTGCTACTGAGCACTTGAATGGAGTTTATGAATGGCAGGTGGCATGCTTCTCTGTGGTGAGGGACTGGGTAGAAGCACCCACTGGAGCTGGGGCAGATATTCTGGCACCATGCCAAGGCTCACAGGCATGGGGCTCTGCTCTCACCAACCAGAAGAGGCAGAACCAGCTGCCAAGCCATGTGCTGGGTGAAGCTATGTGATAGTAGCCTAGGATTTTAAAGTTTGGCTCACTAAGTCAGAGAACACTGCAGACAAGCAGAAAGCCACATCCAGACACAGAAAACCTCTAAAAAAGGTACAATATACTTTAAAATGTGCTTAGGTGATTAAAAAAAAGAAAATGAGTGTAGACAATCATAAAAAAGAGTTTTAAAATAGTAAAGTTTTAAAAGAGAGAGTAAAGTAACATTTTTTAAAAGTCACATAAAGATGAGAAATATACAGGTGTCTGGATCTTGTATACTGGTTGTTGACTGTGAAGTTTTTAAATGCTGATGAACAAAAAATAATAGCTGCTGAGAAACATTGGGCTATGGAAACTGCTAAATTAAACCAACCTATATATTTTTAGAGTGCTTTAACTTCAAAATGGAAGTCATTTTGTTGCATTGAGAGAGGTTTTATTAATTTAGAACAAATTCACAGGAAACAAATGCTATGGATGATTAAATTGAGGGAGACCTCTTGAAATTATAGGCTACAGACATGAAAAAAAAAAAACAAGAAAAGCTACAAGGCATGTGATATATGTGCTGATCTTTCTACATTCCAACAGCTCTAAGACTGAATGAGACATGGTGAATCTTGTTGGCTACTGAATTATCATGACTTATATGCCATCCTTCCATATGACATGGATAGAGGTTTGGTTATATACTTCTAATAGACTTATAAAGTTAATAGATGCCTTCTACCTGCTCAGACATAAACATGTAATGCACAGAAATCTACACAAGTAAAATACCCATAAGCATTAAATAAAAAAATTATACACACATATATTTAAAGAGAATGCTTCTTGCTCTTCTAGAGGACTCAAGTGTGGCTCCTAGCACCCATATCAGACAGCTAACAACTGCTTACAATTCCAGTTTCAGGAGCTTGACACCCTTTTCTTGGCCACTTCAGGCACCCAGACACATGTAGCACACACACACACACACACACACACACACACACACACACGTTCACATAAGGAAAAAATAATAGTTGAATTTATGCAGCCCCTACAGGTCAAACAGCCAGTTGATTAAAATAATTACCAATTACAGACAGCTAAAAATCTCAGAAAAGTACAAAGTGACTTTTTTTTTTTTTATATTTCTTCAGACTCTAGGCCATCTGGAGATAAATACAATCTTGAATAAGTTCTCACTAAACAAATGAATGATGGACACCGCAAAGCAAACGAAGGATGCCAGTTTCTTTTGCAAAATCACACAGCAATGCACATTGAAAGTACAGTAAAAGTGCATTCATTTGAGAAGAAGGTACCATGTAGTGGGAAAGCGGAACAGGCCTGGGGTGAGGGAGGAGAGCCGGGTCTAAACTCCACCGATGGAGACAGAGCCCTAAAGGAAACCAAAGGCGGGGATCCTAAAAGCAAATTCTAAACAGCTTTCCCTACAAATGGCTTTCATATGTATGCTAAGAAGTGACTGAAAGAAAACAAATACCGAGAGATATAATAGGCACATTATGCAACCAGGATTACTAGGGAGGGGCTAAAACCAGAAACAGACTGAATAATTTGGATATGGAAAGTTTATACAAGGGCAGACACAACAGGCTAGGGGGAATTGTGCCAGTATGGGTCAGGGCGGATATTGTGTCTGAAGGAAGAAAGAATGTCACATAATAAATACATTGGCCGGGGAACAAAATATGTTTGGATGGAAATGGAAGATAAAAGGAACCGAGGAGTAATCGTAGGAAATTATTATGGACCATCTGGGTCAGATAAAAGGCAGCTCAGGAAGTCTGTGCAGATGGTGATGTCCCCAAAAAGTCCAGCCTGAGCTGGGATAGCCATTCTAGCTTTATGTTAGAGCAGAGTAGTGTTCTTGTCACATTCCTACACAGAAGAGTCCACCAGAGTCCAGTATCAGGCATCACTTCTGGGGCTAGAAATCCAGAAAGTCACTGAGAAGAATCCTGGATGATTCTGGGCAGGCTGTGGCAGATCTTCCTTCCAGTGTTCAGTAGTGAAGATGTGTTAGCTCTGCCTTCTGGTCACACCAAGAACCTCTTCTAATATGACACTTAAAAAAAAAAAACTTAGTCTCCTTTCTAATCTGTTTATTTACAGAGTTCTTTTTTTTTTTCTTGGTTCAAAGTCTACAAGTCCAATTTTTCTGGTTAATCCATCTGGGTGCCTTCAAAAAAACAGAATTGGCCTGTAACAGTGGCCTTTGGCTACAAGCTTTGTCAGATGGCTGTGGCATAGGGGATGTAGTTTCTGGAAGCTCCAGAAACTAGGAACAACAATAAAGAGACAACAGATTTGATGGTTTTCATCCTTGGGCCCTGGTATACATTACCATGGAGACAGCATCAAAATTATTAGTTTGAAAACAGGGCCAGCTTGGATGACTTCTGGACTCTGTGGCTAGGATTTTGGAGATATTAACAGCAGGGTTCATCCATTTTCTCTTCTACACCAACCTTCTCTTCTGGCCCTTAAGCCTTGTCGCTCAGGGTACAGAGCATCTCTGTGTTCCAGACATGTGGCTAGTGTCTTCCCCTGATCTTGAACATCCCAAGGATAGGCACTGGGTTCCTCAACTCCATTTGCCAGAGCTTAGCATCATCTTGTCCAGCATATCAAAGAAAGAGAAGAGAAAGGAAGGAAGAAATGAAAAAAGAGAGATGGTTGAAGGGAGAGGAGAGAGTGAAATAGACGAAAGCAGTCAGCATTGGCCTCCAGCGTCAAGTTCTCTGTGATAAGCAGGAGTCTCAGTTTTCTTTTTCCTTCATTTCCTTTCGTTCCCCGGGGTGTAACAGAGCTGAGTTTGAAGGGCACCTGTTTGAGTTTACAGGCTCTCGTTTATCAGGAAAAAGAACTAGATGAGGGACACATGGCAAGAATCTGAAATATAGTTTATTAAGAAAGGGAAAATTCTGAGAACCAGAGTGGGCTGGTGAGCTGTGGGAAAACCTGTACTCAGGCCAGGCCATGGAGTTCATGGCCCTTTAAAGATTATTTACATTAAAAACAACCACTTCTACACTGCATGGCATAGACTTTTCTTGAGCATGTTTATTCCATGCAGCCTGGGTTGAGAAAGGCTTCCAGTTTTTCTCTGCTTCACGTGTTAATCTTAATGGCGCCTGTCCATCCCCATCCTTCTGCAGTGAATGAACCTATACTTTTCATCCTCCAGAACTTTGCAAAGGCAGAGCTTGGCTTCGGAAACAGGCTGCGAGCAAATGAATTCCTTAAACAAGTAAAAGACTAATTACTTGGATGTTCTGGATCTCCCATGAACATCCACATTTTCAGAGATGCTAAAAGGCACAACTGATAGATGGAGTATGTAATAACCTTGTCTGCTAGAACCTTCCATCTCAAGAAGAAGTGAGGCTAGTTAGCAACTTCAGCTATTTTAAATAATATTTAGGCCTCATGGCAGAGCGATTACTGAGAACAGTTAACTAATAATTGGTCTTAGCTCCATGCATCTTACCTTTCAGGATGATTTCATGGCCCCCACTGGCTGGAGGTGACTGTCTCAGGGCATTCAGAAAAGAAGAGGCTGGTCCATTGTGAAGTTGGTTCTCGTGTGTTTGTGTGTCTCTCTCTGTATATGGAGGGTATACTTTTGTGTATTCAGTGTACATATGTGTTTGCATGTGTCCCCTACACACACGCCCTGCTTATACTGATGGCAGGAGAGGACACTGGATGTCGGTGTCCTTCTCTATCACCCTCCATCTTATGCCCCTGAGAGAAGGTCTCTCATTGAACCTAGAGCAAGCCGGGTATCTGGGAAACCACAGTGGATGTCCTGTCTCTGTCCTTCCAGGGCTGATCTGATAGTTATTTGTACAGCCACCCAGCTTTTTACATGGGATCCTGAGATTTGAACTCAGATTCTCATGTTTGAATATCAAGGGCATTTATCCACTGAACCATCTCTCCAGGCATGAAAATCAGTTCTGAAAGAACCCAACTGCTTGCAGTTGAAAATCTTTCTCTATATTTTGTGAGAAAAACAAAAAGATAAATAAAAGAGAACTTAAAAAAATATGGAAAAATCTCCATTGTAAGCATTTCTCTGTTTCTTCAGGGGCATGAGTCCCATGATGTCAGGCAAAACACAACTACCAGTCATCTACAAAGGTGCAACTATCTTAGGGTTATACAAATAGTAATAGACCAGCTTCACCAAATATTGAAGTGGTTTATGGAGTTATACAAATAACTGTGTGTAGCCCAGATACAAACATCCTATGGTGGTGAAGACAAGACACACAGGAAGACTTGCAGTGAGCAACTTAACAATGAGAGAAGCTAATGTGTGGTAGAAGGGCAGTGTCCTCAACAAAGGTCTCCAGAAACAGTCTGGAGAAGAACTGGAACTCAGTGAATTAGAGTCTTTTCATAGATTACCATCAGGATTCGGCTGAGTTTGTTTCATTTTTAAATATTTATTTTTATTTTATGTGTATGAGTGTTTTACTGAATATGTGTAAGTACTCCATACATGTACAGGGCCAGAGAGGCTAGAAGAGGGTTTTGGATACCCTGGAATTGGAGTTACAGATGGCTGCAAGCTGCTGTGTGGGTGCTGGGAACCAAGCCAGGGTCTTCTGCAAGAGCAGGAAATGCTCTTTATTGATGAGCCATCTCTCCAGTCCTGTGATGGGGTTGTTTTTATGTGGTGTTAGGAATTCAATTCAAGGCCTTGTTCATGATGAACATATTTGACTACTGGGCTGCAGCCATCATCATTGGACAGAATTGTTAAGCTGTAAATTCTTAGTGTCAGCAAGGTTATATATAAAGAGAGTATACTTAGCTCAAGAAACCCCATTTTGCGTTTTAGTGGCCATTTTACAAAAATGGTAGAATAGAGTTCAGTTTTGCCTTCTTGGCAGGGCCCCTGCCCAGTTCTTGGAAAAGAATAGACCAAGCAGGGGGCCTGCCCAGAATGTTCCAACCTAGAGATAGTCCAAAAATATACTGGTGTAGAAAGTCCTTAAGCATGAGACAATCAGTAGCACACTTGCACCATGTCCCCAAGCAACTGACTTTGTTGTAGTGTTTGCCTATAAAAGTCCATGTAACCTAGGATAAGCAGCTACTCCTTGCTCCATCACAGCAGAAGCATGGAGTGAGCTCCCTGCCTGGCTTGTATTGCACTGCCAATAAACTTTGCTGTTGCATTCTAGACATCTCTGTCTCCGGTGGTCTCACTGGGGGTCAAGCTTTGGACAAAACAATGTAGTAAGAAACCTAATCTTTTATGTGTTCAGTAAGGGTATAATAAATTAAATGAACTTTTCTGGAGAGTGCTGTGTCATATGAATTAAAAGATAATCTCCTGAGTTAGTAGTTTTATATACATGTAAATATATAAAAAGATAACATATACATATATAATATAATGTGTATACATTATATTCCCAGGAACATGAATTTCAGTTAAAAATCACAAAGTGGACATTAAAATGCTATTTTTATGGAAGTAAAATTAGAGAGTGACAGAGACTAACTGGAGGAATGATTAAGGTAGTCATGCTACTTTATTGTAATTAAATAAAATGCATCTATTAAAACTTCTGTGTTGGGGGTTGATCAGCATCAGGTAAGGGTGCTTGCCTGCAAAGCCTGGTGACCTGAGTCCATCCACAGGCCTTATGTAAAGATGAAAGGAGAGAAATGATTCGCCACACAGTTGTCCTCCAAAAGTGTGTCATGGCCTACGTCTTAGTTGGAGTTTCTGTTGTTGTAGCAAAACACCATGACCAAAAAAAAAAGGGTTTATTTCAGCTTACAGTGTATAAAGTTCATTATGACAAGAAGTCAGGGCACAAACTGAGGCAGGAACCTGAAGGCAGGGACTGAAACAAGACCATGGAAGGATGATACTTACTGACTTGCTCCTCATGGTTTGTTCACCCTGCTTTCTTACACATTCTAGGACCACCTGCCCAGGGGTGATAGCACCCACAGTGGGCAGGGAACTCCCATATCAATCATTAATCAAGAAAATGCACCACAGGGTTGCCAACAGGCCAATCTTATAGAAGCAATTTTCCAACTAATATTCCCTCTGCCAAGATATGTCTCCCACTTCTGTCAAGTTAAAAAACAACAAAGTGGGGGCTGGAGAGATGGCTCAGCGGTTAAGAGCACCGTCTGCTCTTCCAGAGGACCCGGGTTCGATTCCCAGCACCCACATGGCAGCTCACAACTGTCTGTAGTTCCAGTTCCAGACAAACACCAAGGCAAATAAATAAATAAATAAATAAATAAAAGTGGTTTTTTTTTTTTAAAAAAAAAAAAAAAACAACAAAGTTTAAAAAGACTCCTCCCCCCATGCCCCATCACACAAAAACAACAATTCATGTTTTAGGAGTGTCTTCATCAAGATGGAAACTTATAGATATGCCAAGTGAAAATAAAACACACAGTAGTTACTAGCTCTTTAATCTTAAAAATAACCTGCTTCTCTTTATCTACCTTTTGCCTTGGCCTTTGTTACCTTTCTTCCTTCTGTACATCTTACTTTCACGGCTCCTCCTGTCTAGCTGGCTGGCGGCTGCCTGGCTTCTTCCTCATTCTCTCCTCCTTTGCTCATCTCTCTTCTGAGCCTAGGTTTCTCCTATTCTCTCTCCCTGGCAACCACCTATCCTTTCTCCTGCCTAGCTATTGGCTGTCCAACTTTTGATTAGACCAATCAGGTGCCTTAGGCAGGCAAGGTGAAAACACATCTTTACATCATTAAACATATGCATCATTAAACTCTGCCTTATCACTTTCAGGCAGTATCTCTCGCAGGTCCCAGAGTTCAACTAGAAAATCACAGTAATCTTTCTATCATCACTTAGTTTAGTGAAGAGCTCACAGGTGTGTACAGGACTACCCCTGCCTTGTTAGTGCATGCTGGGATTTGAACTCCCATTCTGATGCTTTCATAGCAGGGTGCTTAGCCACTGATCCCTCATTTCTTCTTTTTCATCTTACTTATTTATATTTTATGTATGAATATCCTTCATGTATCCCTACATGCCAGAAGGAGGTATAAGATCCTACTATAGATGGTGTGAGACACTATGTAGATGCTGGGAACTGAACTCAGGACCTCTGGAAAAACAGCCAGTGTTCTTAGCTGCTGAACCATCTCTCCAGTCTTAGTCCCTATTTCTTAATTTGTTTTCTGAGATAATTTTTATTTGCATAATTTATGTTGTTTTATCAATATGCTCACATTTTAAAGCCAAATGGAAACTAAGTATTGGCCTATGGATCTTATTAATTGCCAAAATTCAGTTGATTGTCAATATTTGAGAGGCTGCACTATGACTCTCAGCTGAAGCAATGGCCAACATTTGGAAGCTTAAGATTTTTTTTTTTTAAAAAATATAGCTTTATACTTTTTATCGTATGAATGCTTTGATGTCTGTTTCGCCAAGTGTGTGTTCAGTCCCTGTGGAGGCCAGAGAAGGGTATTAGATCCTCCGGAACAGGGGCTACAGGCAGCTGTGAGCCACTATGTGGGTTCTGAGATCTGAACCCAGGTTCTCTGCAAGAGCAGCTAGTGCTCTGAACCAGTGAGCCATCTTCTCCAGCACCCTGGAAAGATAAGACTTTAAAATATACTACTTATATTATTAATTCTCTGAGAATTATGCATACATAAAATTATGGTAATGCAAGTTAGGATAGAAGTAAATTAGGCATACTTTGGAGTCATCAAAAAAGGATAGATAATGGACTATTTTCTCTGAATTTGTCAAGTGCAAATGAACGAGACATTGTTAATATATATCTTGCCTATAGTTATTATACTTATTATATTTAGACAAAAAGTGAGAAATGGTCTATGATATTTGTGTTCTAACATATAAAGTTTGCCTGGAGATCAGAGGGTGGAGCTAGCTACTAGTTAGCCTTAGAGGCCAGGCAGTGGAGGCTCACACCTTTAATCCTGGCACTTGGGAGGCTCATCCCTTTTATCCCAACACTTGGGAGGAAGAGACAGGATCTTGGTGCACATTTGGTCAGAGGATTCAGAGAGCTAAGGAGTCACTGGTGGCTTCTTCTTTGCTTCTCTGATCTTTCAATTTATTACCCCAGATTTGACTCCTGATTTTTATTGATAAAACCAATTAGAATCATACCTTATAAAATACATTTGGGTCATATTCATTCCACTCCTTCCTGACTCTTCCTTCAAGATTTATCTTTCATTTCCTACCCTCTCCCAATGCTATGTCATATATATAACATGAGCATGTATATTAACATATAAAACATAATAAAATTATTGTTATACACATATACATATATATATATCTCACTGAGTTCCGTTTCTGCTGTTCATATGTATATATGAAGGCATGAGGCATCTACTGAAGCATGGCTGACTTCTGAGAAACAACATCCCTGAAGAAAACTGATTCCCCTTTCTCTAGCAGCCATCAGTTGTCATAACTCTTACTTAAGGGTAGAAGTTAAATAGCTGTCCTGTCCTGAGGTCACATGGCTTCCAAATGGCTAAGCTGACACGTGACCCTAGACCAGGTGAAAGGCACAGGCCACTGTCATTCTTCCAGCTCTTTTTCCCAGAGCCACACATGGCCTCTTCTGCAGTTCCATAACTGACATCATTTCTGATTTAGTTTGGTGCACTTCCTATTGTACCGATAACATTCATCCTCAGAGTGGAGACAAGCAGAGCATAGATCAAGTGTGACTGATATTTAATTCAGGGCTCAGTGAGTGTCAAGGATGGAGATCAGAGCAACCCCTGAGACATAGCACAGAGAAAGAGCAGGGCTGTGGCTCAGAAGAGTTTGGCTATTGAAACTATGTTTGCTCTGTAGCTATAAACCACGTGTCCTTAGGCAAATCAAGCTTAGTTCTTGCCTCTAAGAACCTGAGATAATGGCGTCTATGATGCTAGGTAGATGTGAGGAACACAGGAATGAACATAGGTACACATTTGGTTGGCAAGGACAGTCCAAAATGCTAGTTTGAACCCTTTCCGTAGCCCCAACAGTTCAAGCTTATAATTTTGTTACTAAGAGAGTATTTGGTTCTTTGTGTTTTTCTCAGCCTAGTGGGGTAGCTTTGGCCAAGTCTTAACCTGTTTTACATGAATGTTTAAGGATGCTTTCTTGGCTCCAACCCACTTACTCATGTGGATTTCCGGAGAGGGAGGAGATTAGATGGGAAAAACTAATCCTAAATCCTTCTTTTTAAAGGACAATGCCTTGCTAAAGCATCCTGGGCTCAGCATGTGGGTACATGGAGAGATTACAATGAATGGGCTGTCCACAGAACTGTAATACCATCCTGTTCTCTAAGGACTAGGCTCTTGTCTGATGTAAGATTGGATTCAGTTCTGTTCATCTGCATAGGGAAACGTTATTGATTCATTTCCCTTGGTCTTTTTATGCCCCAGGCTATATAAAGATTAAACCATGGATTTGTCCCAAGAATATCAATTTTCTTGCAGTTGTTTTATAATGTTTCTGAGGGTTCAGCTCTGAATTTTCTGAATTTTTTTCTTTCACAAACTATGATCAAGTTGCAAGTGAACAGTAACCTAAATGTTCATTTGTTCTGACTCTGTCATCCATTGATGATAAGCAATTATATTTATAGTTTCAGAGTTAGCGAGGTCAACTGTTGTGGGTGTTGTACTCTGTTAACCAAAGGAGTCCAGAGGAGGGCTTGTTCACAGAATCTTTTCATGTTGCCCACACAAACAGAACATTTACTGATAAAGCTCAGCAAATGAAGCCTCAAGAGTAACATTTTGTCCCTTAGAGAGAAAGTAGGATGTAGAGTTTTTCACCACCTCCAACCAAGCCAGCATGCTCCGCTAACTGGCCTTCCTTCATACACGTTCCTGGAATTCAGTCTCCTGTAATCTCCTTGAGTGTGTGGGGGATGAAATGATTTATTTCTAGCAGGTATCATGTGGAGAAAGCAACAGTGGGCTACTTCTAGGATTAATCAGGTTGTTATGAAAGAACTCTGGTTCCTTCCCTGTTGACCTTCTGCTGTAGGACTATGCTCTTATACACTGTAAATAGTTGTCACTGTAAATATTGGTTTAATAAAATGCTGATTGGCCAGAAGACAGACAGGAAGGAGAGGCGGGGTAACTAGATGAGGTGAATTCTGGGAGAGGAAAGGCAGAGCAGCAGATGCCAACCAGGCACAGAGGAAGCAAGGCAAGAATGCTGCACTGATACAAGGTACCAAGCCATGGGACTAAACATGTATAAGAATCATGGGTTAGTTAAAAGTTAAAGTTAACAAGTAATAAGCCTGAGCCATAGGCCAAGCTGTTTATAATTAATATAAGCCTTTGTGTGATTATTTAGGACTAAATGGTTGTGGGACCGGATAGGTGGGGCAGAGAAACTTCTGACTGCTACTTTCCTTTGTTCCTTTATTTGCTTGTCCTGCTGGGAGCCAGCTGCCATGTTGTGGGCTGCCCTCATGGAGGGGCTGTTATGGCAAGGAGCTGTAAGAATGTATTTGGCAGAGGATCTTCCTTCGTCCTTTCACATAAGGCCACACCCCAGCTGATGGCTTGATTGTACCTTTATGAAAATGTAGAGGCAGAGACACTTCACTAAGATTCTTGTACCACAGAAATGATAAAATAATCTTTCTCTCTTCTCTCTCTCCCATTCCTCTTTCTCTTTCACTGGGCACCAAACTTTGGAACTCACAAAATATACTCTTGCCATTTTCCTCTTAATATTTACAGGTTTTTAAGATACAAAGTCTAAGGGTAAAGTCATGCCTAATAGTATCATAATGATGTCTTTAGGAGCATAAATTGGAGCACTTAGTTTTGTGGAGATCATTTGAAATTATGGCTGCCCTCAGAATCTGGGGATATCAATGGTTACAGGTCAAGACCACAATGACACATCTCCTCCAACAAAACCACACCTCTTAATAGTGCCACTTCCTATTCAAGATACCATAGAGAGATATCACATGCTTCCTATTATGTATGGTCCTCAGATGTCACACATACAAAATATTATAGATGTACTAGTAACATAAAATAAGAAATGTAACTGTCCAGGAAACAAAGTGGTTTATAAGGTGAAAAGAATAACAGGAGACTTGGGAATGGGGGTTCTTGGGAGGGGTGTAGATGCTCCAGGTCTGTTATATGTTTGAAAGTGACCTTAGGCAACTATGTATCATAAAAAATAATTGTAAAAAAGGAGCAAATGCTGGTTCCCCTGGATACACTGATCCCTGATGGGATACTGGGTGCATGTGATTGCTGGGTAAGTAGTTGGGATCAGAGCTTGAGTGTGGAATCATGCAGGCCTAGTTTCTGATCTCACCTTAGACTTTTGTCAGCTTGGGGTCTTGGGTCAGGGTCCCAAATTCTCTGAACCTCAACTTTCTATTGGCAAGTAGAAATATTTCATGCTATGATAAAGATGTATACTGTGAAGATGAGTGTGACAAAGGGTGTGGAAATGCCAAAGAGGTAGGTGCATGGAATGTGGGCACAGAAGTCAGCAAAAAATGGTGCTCTTATCCCAGTGACCTGATAAAGTAGTGTCTGCCTGGGGTGACAGACATCTGGAAGGACTGCTGGTCAACTGCCCTGACAAAGCCTAAGAACTCACCGATCCCTTCCTGAGACTCAGACAAATACCGTGGCAAAGCAGAGGGCTGTACAAGCTGACACGGATGCCCTTTGGCCTGCAAGCAGGCTTCCTTTGCAAAACCAGCATGAGGACACTCGGTCCCTGTCTTCAGCCATTGTATTTCTCAACTGAATTCCAGAGAGAGAGAGAGAGAGAGAGAGAGAGAGAGAGAGAGAGAGAGAGAGAGAGAGAGAGAGAGAGAGAGAATTGATTTAAACCAGCTTTTGGAAATAATAGTTCCTCACATCTATCCTCTTAGAGAAAGGAAAAGTTGGTCTTCCTGTTGAGCTTATAAATTTCTCTCCCTACCTGCTTCAGTTCCCTCCATGTCTCACATGGTTGCTGTTTGCCTCCTGAAGTCCTTTTCTCTTCAGGTTTGGTGGCATTTTAAGTAGTGTGGAGTATGTGTAGGTACACCTTAATGATGCTCACAATCTACTTTTGACTTTTATTTATTTACTTATTTTTGCCTTTCAAAGGCCCCAAAAGCCTTGGATTTAAGTCTCTGTAGGCTCGGGGGCAGCCCAAGGCTGTCCACCGATTTTCACTCTGAACCTCAGGAATCATAAACTGAACCTGGACAAAGTTCCCCAGCTGGAGCTCACTTGCCATCCAGGCTTCTTCACACTCTTCCTCCATGGTCTCACAACCACCCTGGGACTTAGAGCTGCTGTAGTAACAGCTATAGATTCTGTTTCCTTAGAAACCACAGGCTGGTATGATGCTCATTGGATGGTTTCTTGTTTCCCAGGTCTCACCAAAGTTTCCCTATGGGCAACCATGTCATCGCCTAGTATCGGCACCCAGAGAGAAAAGGTTCAAGCACATGATTTCTGTGCCTAGACCTTGGGGATCTGAGCAGGTCATGAGACAGTTGGGTTGTCCTGTTGTGAGCTGTGGCTAGCAGAAAAAGTCTTTTTTTTTTTTAAACCTCAGTGCTCAGTTAGGAAAATCCCACAAGGTTGTGAAAATATTTTCCTTTTCTTGTCTCTCCTGGATATCTCCATAAGTGAAGAAGCAGTATTGCTCTGCTACTGTTACTGTCTGTTTCCTTGGGGTTTACCGAGCCACAGAAACCAGGTAGGAATGATGCTCCTTATGCAGACTCTTCTGTGTCCTTCAAGATTCTGGAACACTGTCAATTAAGACCCAGTTTCTATTTATACAATGCAGAATAAAGATTCTAGCTCTTACTCAGTCAGGCACTAGAGGCCTCGGGCAAGTCATTTAATCTTCATGGGCCTCAATATTCTCCTAATGTAAAATAATTAGATTACAATAGGCTTTCATTTGAAACTCTAATTACTTGGTAGTGGTTGCTAGGGGAATTGCGTAGGAAATATCTCTTAGGCTACATTTGGGCTCAGTAATTGATTAGTGATGTCTGCCATAACTGAGGGCAAGGAACTACTTTTCCACTTCCTGTTTGCCACCTCCAAGAGAAATGCTTGGCTAACTGTTCCCATTTCTATATGTCTGAATCTGTAATATTATCTAACTGCTCTTGAGATCCATTGTAATTTGCACTCACTGTTTTAGATGCTTGCCTTTGTGCCAGTGGGAATGGGGGGAAGGGACAGAATTAATTGATCTTAAGTTAATCTCACCCTTTGGATAACATAGACCCAGAAATCTGTTCTGTTTCTTCTCTTTGAACCAAAACATTTTAATTAGCTGCAGAAACCGAAGAAGATAAATTCTTTTATGAAAACACAGCCCATGTTTTTCTTGTCCTAAAATGGAGAAGTGCATGCCTGTGTCCCTTTCCAGGCCATTATGGATAACAGTCACATTTAAGTAAAAACTTTCAAACACCGTAAGAGGAAATTGCATATGAATCGACAATTTAAAGATTTCTCTTTCTGAACTTAAGACAATGCAAAAACTAAAATTAAAGTGAGTAAAGACCCCACATTTTTGACCTTTTAAAAAGAGAAGAGAAAATAAGGGTGGGGCAATAGCTCAGTCATGCATGCTCTGAAAGCAACAAGCCTTGAGCTCTATGCCTAGAACCCATGATATAAACAAAACATCACAAAAACAGAAACAAAGGCCAGGTGCAGTAACCCTGGTGCTGGAGAAGAGAGACAAAGGGATCCTTATGGCTTACTAGGCGGCTTAGTCCACGTAGTGAGTTTCAGGACATGTGGAGACCCTATCCTAAAAATAAAAATAAAAATAAAAGAAGCACTTTAGGAGCAACACCCAGCGCCAGCATTGACATGCAGGTACACACACACACATGCATTCAAATGTATAAACAAACATGCATATATGCATGTGTGCACACACACATGACACATGCACATACACAAGAATAAAAACAACTGGAACTCTTAGGAACCTGGGGTACAGCAGAGTAACAACACAAAAGTGTGAAGCAGTGTGTGAGTGCTCATGTTTATACTCCTAGAACTTGAAAGACTGGGATAGAGGATAATGAGTTCAAGGCTAACCTGGGTCATAAAACAAAACCTGTCCCAAATAACAACCAAATCCTGTTCCCAAAGTGGGGACACCTCAAATGCTTAAACTGGCATGGTTGGGCCAGGATCTAGTCAGTGGTGGTCTTACTGAGCTCATGCATGCTAGATGGGTTTTATCCATTCTCCAGAGAACGAGTAGGCCAAACCTTGATCTATGAGCTGACAGAGCTGGCAGCTATACTGCTTTTCCCAACCTTAAGGCAGGATTTATCTTTATTTATTTATGTAATTTTTCTTTTTTAATTTTAGATGTTTTATAAGCTCTTTGTTTGCACCAACATGTACGCCTGGTGTCCATAGAAGTTAGAAGAAGGCATTAAATCTCCTAGAGCTGGAGTTACTGATGGCTGAGAGCCACGCTGTAGGAACTGGGAACCAAACCAGGCCCTCTGGAAGGAAGAGCAATAGCTACTCTAAAACATCAAGCCTCTTATCTAGCTCCTTGTATAATGTCTTGTTTTTTTTATAAATAAAGACATCTGGGTTTGTGAAACAGGCCTATAATTCCAGAATTTGGGAGGTGAAGGCAAGAGAACCAGGGGTCAAGGTCACTCTTGACGGCATAGAGTTAGACACTATCCTGGAGTATATGAGATTATGGCTTCAGATGAATATAAAAAAATAAGCAAGCAAACAAACAGATCAACCCACTTAATCTAGACAGTTCTGCTGTAATGCTACATGACATGATCATTTTAAAATTTTTTCTCACTCCTATGAAGAGTGTGACTGACTTCCCTAGAACTCCTTTGTTATTTCTCAGGGCTCTGTAGTCAACATTGACTTATATAGCAGACATGCTACCTCGTTCCCAACTCAGCTACTCAGGATTCTGTTAAGCTAGAACTCACAAAATGTAGCTGTCCTTTGCAGCAGCATAACTTACATACGTGGAAAAAATGTGTCCCAAAGAAAATTTATGTTTCCCATTATTCTTAGAATTTGTCTTGGGGGCTGGAGAGATGGCTCAGTGGTTGAGAACACTGACTGTTTTTCCTGAGGTCCTGAGTTCAATTCCCAGCAACCACATGGCGGTTCACAGCCATTTGTGATAACATGTGGTACCCTCTTCTGTATACTGTATACATAATAAATAAATCTTTTAAAAAAAAGAATTTGTCTTTATCCAGTAGTAGGCTTCTTTCTAGATAATATTCAAGTTATCTTTTTTTAAGATATGGGAGACATATATAATATAAGCTGTCTAGTTTAATCATTTTTAGGTCTGCTGTTTTGTGTCATTTAATACTTTTGGATGGACTCAAGGCCCCCTCCCCCCATCATCTATTTCACACCCCTTAGCTTCCCCCAATGAAACTCTGGATCCAGTAATTACCAATTTCCTGTTAATCCCCAATCGCTCCCAAGCTACTGGTAACCATGATTCTATTTTCTGTCCCGGTGAATTTGGCTACTCTAGGTATCTCATGAGAATAACTATGTAGCATGTGTATTTTAATGACTGCATTATCTCCTTTCTCAGAATGTCTTTAAGGGTCATCCATGTCATCACAGGTATTAGACTTCCCTTCACTTATAAGGCTAAATTTTGTGTACCTCTTCATATGCAGATAGACAGTCTGACTAACGCTGCTGTAAGCAAGCACCAACCACCTACAAATATAAATGTAAGCCCCTGCGTTTTCATTCACTGAGCACATCCCAGAAATGGAGCTGGTCAATCTTGTGGCAATTTGCATTTGCTTTTGGGTGACCTATTTTTCATATGATTGTACAATTACATTACAATCAGGGTTCTGAGGAAGCCAAAACAAGCTTTCAGTTTCACTCTGTTGTTTACTCACAGTGACTTGCAAAAGCTGTGTCCTCATTAACATGAAGCAAATTTCTAAGACTTTTCACCATGACCACACTAGAAGCACACTGCTTTCTTCACATTACAAATGAGAAAGCTGACATTTCAGGGTGGGTGAAAGTACTGTAATGGGTCTAGAAACTCAAGGTATCTGTCTAATGTAAGGACTTGGATTCTTTCTGGGGGCAGGGCTCAGGTCTGTGAGTGAACTTCTGCAGCAGCCAATGGATTCAAAGGTTGGATTCGCACCAGAAAACTCCAATGGCTGCTGCACCTTACCCCTTTGCCCAATCCTGGAGCGTCAAGGTGTGTCGCATCTTGATTACGTACGTTTTTCTTTAAAAATCCCCGCCTGTTGGGGCAATGGTCTCTTATCCCAATGCAGAGCTAGGTGATTGACTGGGGTTCTCATTCTCTGTAGGTAGCAATAAGATCCTCACTCATAACAATGAGTCCAGCCTCCCTCGTGGAAATTCTTACACATGGGCATAACATCTAGAACAGACCATGAGGGTAGTCAGTTCCAGAGCAAGAACAGAAGAGAGCTGCTGAGATCAAACTAGGAAAACAGGTGAAGAAATGCAGCCAGGCAACATGGAGGGCAGGGTTTTAGCATCAGATAGGAGTTACATATTCCAAGCAAGGCCACTGTCTTGAGATGAGAACACGCCTGAACCCAGTGTATGCAGCTGATGGGAGCGCTGTGGATTGTTGATGTTGGCTGGGCTTTTAGATGGTTCTCTGACCATAAATTTTTATTTTTATTCACTACAACTGGTGTCTCTGACTGTGTGTGAGTCCTCTTCTGGAAGTCAGCTTTCACTTCTGCTGGAGGAAAGCGAGATTGGAAAAGCTCTCCATGTCTGAATACCTAAGTGCCTCCCCCCTCCCCAGATATTTTGCTGTTAGAATGCCAAGACTTTCAGGGATGCCTGATTAGTTTTGCAGAGGACTCCGCTGCTCTTACCTTTCCATGTCTTGCATTTAACATGCCCCCTTAGAACACAAACTCTCCTGGCACACATGCCCCCTTAGAACACAAACTCTCCTGGCACACATCACGGATCACAATGTGAGTTATGGGGCCCTGCTGAAAACCAAGGAGTGTAACTGTGTCACGGTCCATTCCCAACCCACAGGCCAGATCTCCAAGGAGGCAAGTGAAAAATGTCCCTTGTGCAATTCAACATAATACCCCGTCAAATTTTTTTCCTTGAAGAGCTGACAGCAACTAAAGAGAACATTGAAGCCTCAAAGGAAAAAAAGTAAGTAACAGGCAGACAGCTTCCCAGCAGGCTCAGACAGACCCTGGGGCTTCTGAGTTATTATCATGAAGATGGTGATGATGGAGGAGGAGAAGGAAGAATAAACATGCAGATTCGAAGAAGACTGTGAGAAAGATACAACTCACAGGTAGATGGAAAGCCAACTCCAGTCTAGGAGCCCACGTGTAGCAACGTTGTTCCAGTATAAATGGTACCCAGAAAATGATAATCAGCAGTGGAGTGCCAGAGATGTTTTAGTTTGATGATGTAAACCTCAAACTGACGAGCACATGTGATACCTTTTCTATTCCAGCCGACAAGAGTGACTTTAGTATGACTCTGATTATAATTAAAACCTTAAAAAATTTAATTTATGTTGTGTGTTTTTATATACAACTGTGCTATGGCATGTGTGTAAAATTCAAGGGATAACTTATGGGAGTTAATTCTTCCCTTCTATTTGGTGGATCCTGAGGATCTAACTCAGCTGTTAGGGTTGGCAATAAGTCCTTTTAGCTACCTAGCCATTTCTTGCCCAGTGGCTAACTTATGCCACAAAGAAAGTAAACTCCATATGAAGGTTCTTTGATGTCCATCATTCTTTTGAAGTAGATTGGTGCTGCCAGGAGCAGATATGTCTCACTGTCCAAAAAAGCCTAAGTTTTTAAAACATTTTAAATGTCATATTCTGTAGGTCTTTGAAGTGTTTGATGATTACCTCTCTAATTAAAATATATCTTTGTATATTTAAAAAACTGACATGACTTTAAGTTGATTATCCTAGATGGTTAACTATTAATCTGCATTCATTACAATTTTAAAGGAGTTAGATTAGCACAATATCTTAAGCAAATGTATATGTTAGACAGTGAGATTTTACCCTGTAGAATATATTGATACCAATAGGCCTGATTTTTCTTTGCTTGCCATTTTTTCTGAATAGCCTTCCCTTCTGCTTTGGATGTCTAGATGTCCAAGGTCTTTTGACTTCTTAAAAATGGGTATTTCTAGTTTTCTGTAAAGACAAAAACAGAACCCTACCCCAACCCTTGTTTGATGAGTTTTTCCTACAACTTAAAGAGTTGCCACATTAACAAATGAGCCATCATTTCTCCTTATCAAGAAATTCTTCCTGTTCAAATTGAGTCTTTATTAGCTTTAAAGGTAATAAAGCTTTTCTTCACCTGCAGAAACAAAAGCAAACCTCTTTCCCCAACATAGCACATGTCTTGGTTTCTATTCTGAGGTTAACACATCTTTGAAGTAGACAGGCTGATTTAGCTCATCCCTTTTCTCTATAGTCCAGTGCCTTTCAGCAGCTGTTGTTCCTTTCTCATTAGCACTGAGAAAATTCAAAGTTAATACAGCATTTGTAGTCTATTTCTAGGGCTCTTTGTTATCCCTTTCTGTTTGTTTGTCATCTCCTTTAGAGTTCAATTTGATCTTTTTATGACTGCTTGCCCTGTAGGATTCTGTGGTATACCTTAATGGGCTTTATGTTATAGTAAGCAAAAAGCTGTTTCATTTTACTAGAGACATATGCTGGAGCATTGACAGTCTTAATTTGTACAGGTATTTCCATGATGGCCATAACTTCTAACAAATGTGTGATTATAGAATCAGCTTTTTCTGAACTCAAAGCAGTTGCCCATTGAAATCCTGAAAATGTATCTATTATATGGTATACATATTTTAATTTTCTTTTGGGATTCTCTCCTCTCAGATTGCTCAAGCCCTTGACAAAAAATTAGCCAGCACATTGAGTTATTTGGGGGAAAGAGCAGTTATTATTTATTTATTTTGTTTGTTTGTTTTGAGACAGGGTTTCACTATGTAGTTCTGACTGTCCTGGAGCTCACTATATAGACCAGGCTGGCCTCTAGACATCTGTCTGCCTATGTCTCCAAGGACTAGGCTTAAAGGTGTATACCACCATGGCCAGCTAGGAGAAACAATTGTTACTAGGCCATAGTAAAAGCTTCAGCCATAAATGCTACAATAGATAGCTGCTGCTGCTCAGTGCAGGAACATACAAGCCTCAGCTTCCTAGCCATCCTGTTGGGAGGGAGCAGTCGAAGTTTGGGTTTGTGTTTTCCCAGAGGTAAACCAAGTCAGAAACCCCACTGCACCTGCATGCTCCCAGAACAAATTCAAGGAAGAAAGGCCAAGGGAACATCAGGTTTGGCAGGCTGGATACAGAGGACAGGCCTGTCCAGAGTGCTCAGATCTTCCCATGTGGTCAGGGGGGCTGCTCAATCATCAAGGTCGAGGCTTCCTTAGAAAACCCTAGCTCTTGACTCTCACATCAGTTTCCAATGTAGACGACATCACTTGCTAACATTAGAACCAGAAGACTTTCTAAAGCAGGAGAGCTAGAGGCTCAAGGAGATGGTACTACAATGGGCAGAGAAGGAGGCAGGGAGGAGAGGAGGAAAGGAGGGTGAGGATGTAAGAAAGGAAAGGGCTATCCCCCTCCCCCCAGTTAGGGATTTCCAGTGGGATATCTCCCTAAATCAGCTCAGCTATGAGGTTATCCTTTTCAGGGGCAATAAAGTCATTTGTTATATAAATATTTATACAGCATTTTCTATGCAGGGCAATGTCCTATTGGGGAAACTGAGGCTAGAGAGCTAGGGTTTGTGGTCAATTCCAGCTAGCTAGAAATCTGGCCCTGGGGTCCTGGCAGAGAATGGAGTCTGTCCTCCCGCCAGCTGAGATGACCTCGGGAGAACCAACAGAGAGTGCAAAGAATCTACTTACATCTCTGGCTTGCAAGGGGCCAGGAAGTCTTCGGCTTGTGAAATTGTAGCCACCAACAGATTTATGACCTACTGAGGCCTGGTTGTCAAAGATCCCTAGAGAGGCATGTGGAAAGGAAGGGAAGGTTGAATAGATTATACAAGATTATATTTATTTATTTATCATTAAAAAAATTTTGTTTGGGGCTCAGAGAGGTGGGATCAGTAGCTCCAAGGAACTCATGGCTCTTTTATGTGGTTATATTGGTTTGTGCTCTAACAAGTAAAGCTTGCCTGAAGAATAGGGGGCAGAGCCAGCCACTAGTTAACCATAGAGACCAGACCATGGTGACACACACCTTTAATCTTTGACAGGAAGAAGCAGGAAGACCAAGAGTTCAAGGCCACCTTGAACCAGTCTAAAAGAGAAACAGAGCCAAGTGGTAGAGGTCTTTCATCCCAGCACTTGGGAGGTGGAGATAGACAGTGATGTGGCTGGGCAGAGAGAAGAATATGAGAGGGGAGGAGACTGGAGCTTGCCCCTCCCTCCACCTCTTAGGCCCAGGGATTCCGTAGAGGTAAGACGTCTCTCTGATGGCTTCTTTACTTCTCTGAGCTTTCAGCATTTACCCCATATCTGATTCCAGGTTTTGATTATTAAGACCAATTAGAATTTGCGATACATCTGGCACCTGAGCTACTGGCTGAGCATTTATAAGTAATATGAAGCCTCTGAATCAACTATTTGGGAAGCAGCTGCTGGGTATTTGAGAGTTACTGGTAGGCCAGAAACTTCCACTATACTTCTGCCCTGTCTATGGAAGGAGCAAGAGGGTCTCCCTGAGAGAGTTGGGAGACTTTCCCCTAGATCTATCTTTTGAGAACTGAGCTTTAATGGATAAGAGTAAACTGCATACGTATGTGCTGTAATGGGCACTGGAAATGAGTAGGTGTGAGCATAGTGTGGGTTATAGATGTGTTTGTGAAGAATTAGAGTCCTGTGCATAGGCCAGCATGGAGTCGGAGACAGTTGGGCCTGGGAGTCCCAAGCCTGAGACTCACTTTGGGACATCATTTCAAGTCACCAACCTTTTACATCACTAAAGAGGAAGAACAATGTCTGCAAATCGGGGATATTGTGTACAGTTATTGTAAACACTCTTGAATGAGTTTCATTTTGTTCAGTTTCTAACCTTAAAATTACATCATTGTTCTTCTGCTTCAAATCTCCGACTCCTCCTAACACACATGAAAAGAACAAATATTAAAAAGTTGAACACCCCCCTCTGGCGGGGGAGGGGTGTATATCTCAATGGGAGAGAACCTGTCTGCAGGCAAAGTCCTGGTTCATGCCCTTGCCCCTGGACCCCATCCCCCCAAAAGCTGAGGAAAGCCCTCTGATCCTTCCAAGACATGTACCTAGTCTCAGTTTTCCTCAGGATAATCTCAGTCCTGCTCTGTGTCTTCATAGCTTATCCTGGTGCAGCTGTTTGCTCTCTTGCTGGGTAGCTTCCTGTGGAGTACAGTTTCTCTGAGGGTAGCCACTACTAGACAATTATGTAACTTGTGGAATATAAGTGCTTAGGAACTAACTTCTAAAGGAAATTGTCCTGTGGGTTCTTATAGCATCAGTAGTAAAAGATATTGTTTGGGTTTTTGTTTGTTTGTTTGCTTGTTTGTATTTTTGATTTTTTTGTAACAGGGTTTCTGTGTAGCTCTGGCTGTCCAGAAAACTCACTTTTAGCCCAGGCTGGCCCGAGTGCTGGGATTAAAGACGTGCGCCACCACTGCCCAGCATGAAATTGTTTTTAATGACTGTCTAGCAGGTGGGATAGTTTCAATTGAAATATACATACATACATACATACATACGTATGAATGAGAGAGGGCTGAGTGGTATCATAGTTCAACAATTTTAAGTGTGTGTGGTATAAGCGTGTGCACACGTGTGTGTACATGCAGAAGACAAAGGTGACATCAGTTTTCCTATCTTCCTTCACTATTCTCCTACAGCAGGTCTCTTGCCGACAGTGGTCCTCACTCAGGGTGGCAGACAGTGATTTTCCTGTCTCTATTACTCCTCAGCATGGTCAAGCCTGCCTTTCTTGGACACAGATTTTGGGAATCCAGGTTCAGGTTGTCATGCTTGGCATAACAAGTGCCCTTACCCACTGTGCCATCTCCCTAGCAGGGCAATCTTAAAACAAGAAAAATGAGCCTGAATGAAGGGCAATGCTTGGCTTCAAAGTCTTACAAAGGTGTGAGCATGGATAGATTCTTCTGTCTGTGAGTGGGGAGGGGTCCCTGCCCTCCTCTTCCAATTTCAGGGAAAGAAATTAGTAACAGATGATGCTGGGATTTTGGCATCACTTTCTTTTTTAAAAAAATATTTATTTATTTATCATGTATACAGTATACAGAAGAGGGTACCAGATGTCATTATAGGTGGTTGTGAGCCACCATGTGCTTGCTGGGAATTGAACTCAGGACCTCTGGAAGAACAGCCACTGCTCTTAACCTCTGAGCCATCTCTCCAGCACCTGGCATCACTTTCTAACAAGCTCCTTCTCTAGCATTTCAAAAATGTAAAACAAACAGCAATGCCCCACCCCCAAACAAACAACTCCACAAATCAGAAAAAAAAAAATAAAACTAGAACCGCCAAGTATCTTTAGTTGTTCAAATTACAGAGCCTCAGAAGGGGACCAGAGCACAGACCACTTTATTAGTGAGACACCACAGGGAGCAGAAGCAAGTGAGAGGTGTGAGATGTGAGCTGAGTCGGGCAGCAAAGCTCCCTGGCCTTGAGTTTTCTCTCTGACAGTTCTGGCCTGTGCCAGGTTCTTCCACTCTGCACAGAGAAACAGCGCCATTTGGTGGTTGCATTCACTTCCTGGGCCTCAAAGCCGCATGCATTCTGGAGGCTAGGCAGCACCAGTCAGTCTCACTGACCCGGCCTCCAGAATGCAGCACCAGTGGGTCTGCAGATCCTGCAGTCCTCTGGAAGCTATGTTGAAGAATCATTCTGATCTCTCTCTGCGTCTGGTGGCTCTTACAATCCTGGGCTTTGTGGTCACATAAAAAGGAGAGAAAAAATGGACCTAGTAGTCTCATGTCAGGTAGGCTTAACCTAAAATCTAAGATGCCAGAATGCAATGTTGCGAAGGCTGCACTGAGCCAGCAACTCGGGGCTCATCTTACAAACTCAAAGGATGTATTTCATGAACAATGGAGGTTGAGTTCTAAGAAGAGTTTCAGCTGGGCATAGGGGCACACACCTTTAATCCTAGCACTCAGGAGACAGAGGCAGGCACATCTCTATGCATTCAAGGCCGATCTGGTTTACAAAGTTCCAGAACAGCCAGGATTGTTATACAGAGAAACCCTGTCTTGAAAAACTAAACAATAACAGGGAGAGAGAGGGAGGAGAGAGAGAGAGAGAGAGAGAGAGAGAGAGAGAGAGAGAGAGAGAGAGAGAGACTGAAAGACAGATTTATTGTAGAACCCAACCTCTCTGTGGTCCCCATGACTTCTCTGCTCACGAGGACAGGTGCATACCTGAAATCTCAGCTTCCTGGAAGGCTGAGACAAGAGGATCACAGATTCAGGACCAGTCTTGGCAAGTTCTGAGATCCTTTGTCAAAATAAAAGGTGAAAAGGTGGTAGGGATGCAGCTTAGTGGTACTGGGCTAGCCTAGTCTCACCTGCCCGAGGCTCTGGGTTCACTCCTCAGTGAGGCAAAATCCCAGCCCAGTCCTAAATGAAATGACACCAGCCTTTGACTTTGCAAAATTGCTAGGCACTAATAAAATATCTAAAAAGAAAGGAAGGAAGGAGTGGAGGGAGGGAGGGAGGAAAGAAAAGATTGATTCAGAGAGTCCCAAGATTAAGCCTTTGGCTCACAGGGGGCATTAGCAACAGTTCTCAAGTAAAAATCTTTGATTAGACAATTCCTTACAACCCTTGGCCTGGCTGCCTGCTCACCCAGGGACCAGTCACTCCCTTGTGATTTAGCTTCTTTGTCTCTAACAAGAGTAGGGAGAGGGTAGTCACTCTCACGGAGTTAGGCAGATTAAAGATTCATAACTCTTTCTTTCTTTCCTTCTTTCTTTCTTTTTCTTTCTTCCCTTCTTTACCTTGATTAGCAAATGTCCCTTTTCATCAAAGCTGAACCAAAGCCCCCACCAGCACTGATGAGAAGATGCTCTGGGTCTTGCTACCTCCTGCCTCTCCCACCCCTTCCCTGCTGCCAGTCACACTGAGCAGCCCCTGGGGTACTTTTCTAGACCACATCACTACCTAGTTTGGAATTCTGTTTAACTGTCTGAGGTGAGGTGGTAAAATCAAGAAAGTACTTCTCTAGAATGCTCTTTGAGAATCCCAAAGATGAGATATATTAGCTTGCTTTTTCGTGATGAAATATTATTCTGGGCCTTTAGAAATCCTATCCAGTGTCTTACTTTTGGGAAGAAGTTAAAATCAGTTCAATATAGCACCTAACTGCTTCGTTGTTCCCCTCATTCCCACTCCCGTCCATGGTACACACTCTGGGGCAGACTGTGTCTCTTTGGGGGGGAATTTCCTACCCGCAGCTGTTTTCCTGCAAACAGGTCACCTCCTGCTCCTGAGAGCAGGAAAGTGGTTGTTGTACTGGACCATGGCCCGGGGCACTGCACTGCAGAGTGCAAGCCTAGCCTCGGTCCATTTCCCTGTCTTTTATCTCAGGACCCAAATGCTTTGGTTCAGAGCCAGGGACAGAAGTTTTCACACTTCATCTTTTTTCCACTGTCACTGTCATTCTGCCCCTCCCCGTTCCTTTTTATTTATTGAAGGTTTTTCTGACAGGTAGATGGAAGACCACAGCCTTCAAAGCTCCTAGTCTCTCTCTGGGACCTCATTTCTCTCCCTTCTACATGAAATGACTGAGTGACACAGAAAGCCATCGCCATGTGTGCAGAGAGAAAATAAAGAGGCCAGTGACAGTGCTCCTCCATCTCACCACACACATCTGCACAAGCCACAGACTGTGCCTTCCTCATACCGCCCCCGCATCTCACCGACAGGGCTAAGGGGATGCCTAGTTCCCAAACCAGCATGCGCTATACTGCCCATCTATCTGCCTTCTAGAACTGGTCTTATAATTGCCCTGCTCCCCTCCCCCACAAGACCTTGCTACTGAGAGCTGAGGAGAGGAGGAGCAGAGAGGTCCCCATGTCAGACATTCCTCCTCAGGACAACTTGTCCTTGGATTTTACATTTGGATCGCACGCACGCAGGTACGCACGCACACACTGTCTTTCTCTCCCCTACCTCGTCCTGTTTTCTGAACGCTCATATACATGTATGGAAGCCAGAGGGCAACCTCGGGTATTGCTCCTCAGGAACCACCCTGAGATGGTTATTGTTTGAGACAGTTTCACTTTGGGACTTGGGGCTTCTCCGCTAGCTCCAGAGCTCCTCTAGTCCCTGTCTTCCTATCTCTGGGATTACAGCTGCATGTCTCTGGGCCCAGCTCTTCGCATGGGCTCTTGAGATCAAACTCAGCTCCTTAGCTCACGAGGCAAATGCTTTACATCTTCCCAGCCCTGCATTCGGACCTTCCCTAGTTGGCATTTGGATTTAGACTTCCCCGGAAGCAGAGTACGAGCCAATAGTTATGCTAGAGCCCTGAGCATTAGAGCAAGGGACAGGAAGGTAGATTGCTATGTGCCTTCGGAAGTCACTTACCACTGGAGAAGCTTCTGGGGAAGCTCTGGGAAATGATGCAGCCAGAGTCCTCAGAATTACACTCCCAGGAGAAATAGAGTCGGAGTATTGATCCACTAGTCCCAGGCAGCTTTTTGAGGGCTATTCCCAGGGGTCCAGTGTCCCTATCATTTCTGTTTATCACTCACCCAGGATAGAACCCGGAAATACCTTATTCTCATCTCTGGCATCTAGATGCTGGCAGGTGGAATTGAAGGAACTGAAGGATCCAAATAAACACGGACAGTATCCATCCGCGGCTACTAAGCTCCACCCATTCCTTGACATCCACAAACGGGCCAATCATATGCTTTCTCTGGAATTTTGGCATTTAGGAAATTAAGAGACAAAGTTTCTGCTATCCCAGTGATGTGAGTTCCACATCTCATCCCTCTGGGCCCTCCTATATCAACTAACAAAAACCAGTCTCTGGTAAGGTTGTCCATAGGCCAGTCTGATCTAAGCAATCTCTGAACCGAGGCTCCCTTCGGAGGCTCTGTTCTGCTGTGTCATGTTGACAAAGCCAACAAATACACACACCAAGAGAAGCAGA
This sequence comes from Sigmodon hispidus, assembly GCA_004025045.1. Classification (NCBI taxonomy): domain Eukaryota; kingdom Metazoa; phylum Chordata; class Mammalia; order Rodentia; family Cricetidae; genus Sigmodon; species Sigmodon hispidus. The sequence continues at coordinate 61,670 of PVIH01005267.1, forward strand.
GACAAGTGGAGCCATTAAGGATGTGTCCCCGAGTGTCCTACATACCAAGGTGAGCCTTTGTTCATCTGAGCTCAAATGAGTCCTGAGTAGTAACTCCTATGGCATCACCATAAATGGTGACCCTTACAATGACAATGGTAATAAGAACTAGATTGCTCCTGTGTGTCCGGTGGTTTCTGAGCACATTTTTATAAGGGTGAAATGATTGTTCGAGATGAGCAAATCTACCTATGGGCCTAGACAGTCCTTTTTCTTATTTTCTAGTTCCTCTATGACTCTTATCAGCCATAAGAGCTAAAACTCTGGCCACTGGGCCATACCTTTCACATGTGCAGTTCTTACCCAGCCCTTGTGTCCTGTGTCTTGCTTACATGCTACGTCATTAGATAGGTTTCTTCTCAGACAGCGTAAGTTCAACAGGCTGCCTTCCCTATATGAATTTTCATTTTAAAAATTGTTTCCATAGTCATTCTAAATTTAAAAGTTGTGTGACATGATGTGGGCTATTTGTGAGCCTCTTGCAGTAGGACCAGAGTTTATTCCTGGTGCATGAACTGATATCTGAGAGCCCATTCCCTACAGAAGAACACCTTACTCAGTCTTGATACTGGGGATGTGGGGGGGGGATAAGGAGTGGGGAGGGCACACAATAACTAGGATATATTTCAACTAGATATGCCAGACTGAACTGACTCACCTTCGGATTCCTTGCCCTCATTGGGGAATGGATGGGGGGGATGGGGTGGGGGAGGTTGAGGGAGGACTGGGAGGAGGGGAGAGGTACAGTGGTAGATATGGGAAAAAACTTTTTAAAGGAAAAAGAAATACAAAAAAAAAAGTTGTTTGATAAAGAAAGTAAACCCTTCATCCATGAAAAGTTTGATATATCTTATGTGTGTGTTAGTCTTTTAGTTACAACATGAAAATTTATTAGCCCTTGCAATAAAAAATAGAAGGGAACTACATTTGAGGTGCTGATGGGTCCAAGAGCATAAGCCATGCCAGGGCAGCTTGTGTTGTGGTGTGACTTTCACCTAGTTCCTGTGCTGGCTTTGTTCTCCATTGAGCCCCATAGTGAGGAACCTCCACTTTATCCCCAGAGTTCCAAAATGATATCCTTGGTAAAATCTTAAGGCTGATTTTTTTTCTATTACTAGCCAGTCCTTGACTTAGCTTTGTATCTATGACATGTGGATAAAAGAAAACATTTAATGAGAACTTGTTTACAGTTCAGAGGTTTATTCCACTATGATCGCTGGGGGAAGCATGGTGACATGCAGGCAGATTTGGTGCTAGAGAAGTAGCTGAGAATTCTACATCTGAGTCTGAAGTCAGCAGGTAGAGAGAGTCTCTGGGCTTTGAATGGAAACCTTCCCTGCCCATAGTGACACACTTCTTCCAACAAGGCCAGACCTTTTAATCCTTTCAAATAGTGCCACTTCCTGGTGACCAAGTATTTAGATCTAGGAGCCTATGGGGGCCATCCTCATTTAACCCACTGCATAAGTTTGGGTGATATGCTCATCTCTGCAAGGCCTGAGTTGGAGAAAGAAGTGTCTCTAACGAAAAAGAGGAAGGCTATTTCTGGAGAATTAGGTACAGAATACAGGTACAGAATACAGGGCCTAGGGTCTGGCAGAGAAGCACACTGCTATGCTGGAGGTTCAGAGTGTACTGTCAAAAGGAAACGTTCTCTCTTTTCCATTATAGAAGAGACTGCAGAGAGCAATAGAGAGAGTGTGGTGAAGGTTCCCTGGGGTAAGGGAGTCAGGAGGACAGAAAGAGAGTGCCAAGAATGTTTAGGACATGTGTCAAAATTTGAATGATCTGCCTCTGCCAGCTGTGTTTTCTTTTAGCAGATGAGGCAGGCTTAAGGGTGCTCATAGGTGGTGTATAAATGACTATAATTCCTGAAGCACAATTTTTTTTTCTCAAGGTAAAAATGCGTGTGCAGAAGAAGGCTTGGAGAAGCTTCATCAGCCTGTTCCTATTCCCAGGAGACTTGAAAAGATTGGATGGGCTCCCATTTCCAGCATTTTTCAGGCTCGTGACTTTTGGTATAGGTTTTGGTGACTTGCACAGAAACTATTGCATTAATTTCCTCCTTAATAACCCAATTCTGTTGAATTGTGGGTTGTTCAGGTGAGGCAGACTAGCTGAGCCATTAAGCAAGTCACAATTCACTGGATCCTGCGGGAGGTAGCTACAAAGATGGTAGAAGACGCTATCCTTGGAACACACAGGTCTGTGTGATAAATTCCACTCATACCACTAGTTTACAAATAAGAAACTGAGGTTCAAAGAAATAAATGACTTTCCTAGGATTAGAGATTTAGGGTTTGGGATTTGAACCCAGTCTGGCTACCTTCGAAGCCCAGGCTCTCAATTCCTAATTTGTCCTGTGGAATCAACTATGATAGGCTCGGCCTGTTTAAAGCATGTGAAGCACACCGTAGCTCCACTTCTCACTGAATGCAGGAGTCTCTGATGGAGAAGCTGTCTTCCAGCCTTACTGCTTGAATCCCTGTATTGAGGGAGGACATACTACCTCCCAAAGACAACATTTAGACTATTGCGTCACTGTAAAGATAGAATAACCTTAATATTTATTGTGCTCAATTAAAATGAAATAACATTAAATTAAAATAATTTATTTTATTGTGCCCAGTCTACCCTCTACTACTTTAAAAGTGACAGTTACTGCACAAGTTCTATTTGGCACTATTAATAAAAACCAGGAGCCAGATCACATTGGGAAAAAGCTGAAATATCAGAGAGACAGAGAAACAAGCCACAGCCAGTTCTCATCCAGCCAACTCCTCAGGCTGAAAAGGGTAGGTCCTGTCTCCATGAATCCTCAGACTCTATGCCCGAGTCCTTAGCTGAAAGGGAATGCAGGCGAAACTGATCTCCTTTCTTGTTGTTTTTCTGCCCAGCCATCTCATTTCCTGGTTCAGCTTTCCTAGTGCTAGGTTTAAAGGTGTGTGCCACCAATGCCTGGCTTTATTAGGTCTTGAACTCACAGAGGTACAGAGGATCTCTGCCTCCCGAGTGCATCAACACTTCTTGTCTTGGTCTGTGAGTGGCTTTGTCCTCTATTATTCCAGGCTATTCTTATTAGATATACAATATATCACCACATACAGTGACTCTGCATTGAGCAAGCGTGATATGCCTGGCACTGTGCTAAGACTTTGATTAATCTTCAGAACACATTTATCTTATTAACAAATATTACCTATATGCACGAAGAAGAGACCCAAGAGGAGGAGTAATTTGCCCAAAATGATAATAACGAGACCTGATTAGAATTCTGTCACCATTAACATGTCCCAGCACCAGTCCTTGTGGACTGTGATTTGAGCTTACCCCACCCCCCTCTTAGTGGTACTTAGGGTGGAGCCCAGGGCCTTAGACATTTAAGGCAAACACTGCCACCTATACCTCTAGCTCTTTTGGCAAATGAACCTTACCTAATGAGCTGCTGTGGGAAGGTCATAGGTCTGGACCCCAGGACTCATGCAAAATAAAATGAGATGATAAACTAGAACTTACTGGGAGCCCCCATCTACAGAGCATCCCTGATAAATATGGCCATGGTCCCAGGCCCAGCCAGGCTTCAGCTTCACAGGGAGTGAGCAGCTGACTGACTACCTTCTTTTTGGGTCTGATGGACTAATCATGAAGTCTTTCCTTCAGTTTCTTCCTGGTTCTTTTGCCCCATGGTACTGTCTTTGTTGTAGGAGGTGCCTTGTACTGTTATGCTTCTGGCCCCAGTTCTGAACCAGAGTGATCCTCTGAGTGGGAACAGCCTGGGGCTTTGGGAGAAAGCTGGCAGAAGGCTGCATTTGAAGATAGTTATCTTTTACTTTTTTATAATACAATAGTGTGCTCTCTAAACAAAAAGCTAGAGAAATCTTCCCTGATGCCCTGAAGCAGGGTGAGTCACTCAGCATTCTGTGCACATAGGCCTACCTGACTCATGAGGCGGGATTGTATTCTAATCGTGTTTACCATACCATTCTTTTCTTTAGCATTCTTGCTCCCACGACCATTGGGCCTGACACTGGGAATTTTCACATCTGCAGGAGGTTTACCAGAGCACTTATCACACACCAGCAACATGCAATCACTTTAGTTTTTAATCCTTTTCCCTAAAATACGTGCTTCTTAAGGGGCCAAATTTGATCTGCTTTCTCTACCATGGACCCTTAGCACCCAAGACAGTGAGTGCCCCAGGAAGTATAGGTGCAGATGATAATCATCCTTGAGACTGGAGTGGGTAAGAACAGAACCTTGGGGAAACGGGTAGCTTTCTAAGTGAGGGTAGCAGAAGACAGAAACCACAAAGGCTTTGAGACAGGACCTTGGTTCACAGGCTGATCTTGAACTACCGATCCAACTAGATAAGCTTTCTGAGTACTGGGATCATGCCTACATGCTGCTGCTGCTGCCTGGGTTTTATCCTTACTTCATTTTGGCTTTATTGAGGAACAAGGTTCTAAGCTATGTGGCCTTTGAATTCACAATCCTCTTGCCTCTGACCCCAAGGCCTGGGATTACAGACAGACACTTGCTTAATGGCCTCTGATTTTGCACAGACAAGCAGCATTGTGAAACAAAATTTCCACTTTTATTTTCTCTATTGGAGAGTATACCCAGGACATCATACATAGTAGACACGTAACCTACCACTGAGCTTCATCTCGGATCCCTCAAAAAATAATTCCATTCAGTATGTTAATAACATGTTAAAGCCCCACCCAACCCCCCAGGAGTTTGCCTTGTGGATCAGAAGGTCAAGAACACCCCCACATCATTAAGTGGGCGGGGTCCCCTGTGTCTGTCTCACCAGGAAGAGCTGCAGGCAACAGAAACTCCCCTGTCACTAGCCTGGAGAAGAGTAGGTGTAAGTGAAGAGAGACTGGAGAGTCATAGCTGTGTTGGCTTCCACCTTTCCTAACTTCTGGAATAATCAATCACCTTGGTCTTTATCCAGAGCATGGTATGTACTCCCAGGAACTTGCAGGATCCATTTTTCTCCATTGGGTCCTCTTAGAACAGGCAACTTTTTCTGTGGTCCTGTATCTTGTTTTTAAAGGTGCTGCTCTTGGCTTTTCATAACTACAATACCCTCTCTGTATTTTCTTCGGCTACACTCAAAAGCTAAAGAGAAACACAGGACTCAGCAGAGACTTGAACCTCCTACGGTCTTGTCCAGGAAAACCAGAAAAGTCCTTTTACTAGGAAATCTCTGAGAGAACCCATCAATGTTCCTCATAAAAAGTGAGCCAGGGCTGGCTAGATATCAGTGTAGGTAAAGGGGCTTTTTTGCCAAGCCTGACAGTGTGAGTTCAGTTTCAGAGTCTTACATGGTAGAAGGTGAGAACTGACCACAAGTCATCATCTGACCTCTACATACATAGTGAAGTCGATGCACCAGAGTGTGTCCACAGAGACACACACAGGCACACACATACACACACACACACACACACACACACACACACAATGTAATATAAGAAAGAGCCATCAGTTAAAAAAACCCAAAGTTGATATATCACAAGACCAAGTAATATTGTCCTTACCTTTTATGTGTCTTCTTTCTTGGTGTTCCATGAAAACACCAAAGCAGCAATCAACTACAGGAGAAAACAGAGCAGAGGGAGAGAGGAGAAGTGGCCATCCCACTGTCTCCTATTGTAGGTGTCCGGGAGAAAGTAGGGGAGGAGCAAGAGGTTTATAGTGGATGCTGTTGGTTTTACACTTGAGATCAGATTCACACTACCAGTGCCACACTAGAGTTTATTCAGGGGAGTTGCCAGGCAAGTACAAGGGAAGAGAAACAGAGGAGAAAAGAGACTGTCTTTCACATGGTGCCTCCTTTTAAGAGAACAGGTGGGCACAGATTTACTTAGCCACACCCAGGGCTAAGTAAAAGCTATGCTAGCCCCATGTTGGGTTTACCACCTGATAAATGCCAGGAATTCTTATTTCACTTGGTACCATGTTGGGTTATTGGACTAGCACGTTTACCATGTAGCTGCTACGTGCCAGGAATCTTTACATCTCACCCTTATGTGTATATAAAAAGAAAGCTGGGTTTATGGGGGCGGGCAGGGGATTGGACCAGAACAGGGTTGACAATCTCTTAAGGCTGCTTCAAACTGTCTTAAGGGTAAAGTTTGTCTTTTAAGAAGATGAGAACTGTATCTTCTGGTAGTCAGTCTGCTGGTTTTTTTGGCTCATTTCCTGCAGTCCAGGGTGAGTTTAAGGCATGGGATGATAAATTTTGGTTTTATGGAGCTTGCAAAAAAACCTATGAGTTAGTGAGAATGAGAAAACCTTGGGAAGTAACACATACAGTGAGTGTGCTCTGGTATCATGGGGTCTGGAGGTCAGATTAAGAGAAGAAGAAAGAGAGGGAGAGAAAGAAGGTTTGAAATTGGGACATGTATACCCTTAAGTTAGGCTTTGTCTATACTTTAAATAAACCTTAAGTTAGCTGTTTTTATGTTTCTTTCTTCTAGGGGACTCCAGTGGCCAGTGGCTACACAATAAAGTTTGTGGATCTCTGCTAGGTCTAGGGATGGGAAGAGGTTAAAATGTCTCTTGTTTTGCTGTGGTTAAAATGACTTCTGGTTCCTTTTCTTTGGTCCTGCAGGGTGGGAGAATGGTCTGTTTTACCTGTTATTAGCTCTAAAAAATGGTTCCTGGTTCCTTTTCTCTAGTCTTCAAGGGGTGGAGGTCAACTGTTTTCTGGTAGTAAAATGACTTCTGGGTTTTTCCATTCTCCAGAAGCAACAGCTGGAGGGTTAGTCTGGGGGAGGGGAAGGGCGAGGCGAAATACCTCAGAGCATTTTATCTATCTATCTATCTATCTATCTATCTATCTATCTATCTATGTATTTTGATGTAACCATCTTGACTTTGGCTAGGAGAAACAGGCTGGAAGGGAAAACTCAGAGATGGGGAAATTTTATGGAAAGATATCTAGCAACAGAAGGATTTTGCATGTTCCACACTTGGAGGACTACCTGGGAGGCTGGAAGAGGGTATAGCAGTCTGGAGCTGACAGATTGAGCAGACAGCAGGAGAAACAAGGGATTGGCAGGAGTGGCTGGTGAGTCTGGATTCAGGCGAATGTGGTGACTAAAAGAAATAAAAGCTAAAAAAAAAATCCCTTCCCATTATGAGTATGGGGCAGGTTGGCATGACCAAAAATGAGTGGGTGATAGGGATATCTCTGAAAATACAATTAAATGGCAGCATCTGATCAGGCCAGAATTGTTAGTGACAATAGAATAGTCTCTTAAGTTTAATTTTTCTTCTGTCCCATATCAGATGGCTCTTCTGACATTAGACAGAGATTCCAATGTCTCTTGTATAAAATACTGGCAAAGGATGGGGCTGTTTAACTTTCCTTATTAGAAAACTTTCCATTGATATCTTTTTGTTTTATTTAAGATTTTTGTTTTGTTCATTTTACTTACCAAACACAGAGCTCGTCTTATCCCTCTTCTTGCTCCACTTCCCCCACTGATAGCTTTTAACAGGCTGAGAATTAGTATAAGTAGGCACCATGAAGGCAAATTTTTTGTTTCTATTTTTTTTTGTAAAGGTGTAGTGAAGATATTTCTCTAAAAGACAGTTGTTATTTAAATCAATAATTATAATGGACTATTCTTTAGGTAATAAAGTAGGGGAATTCTAGGCTACAAAGATCCTATCAACTAAATTACTTTTTGGTTCTCAAATCTGTTAACATTCTCCATCTTCCAGATTTTAATAAAAATGACAAATAAAATTCCGAGAATTAGTCAATTCTTTAGTATGCTGAACATTTAGTTGTGCCTGTACCAGTTATTCTATGGCCTTTAATTTTTCTGATGTCAAAGGCCATTGTTCCACACAGACAGGTTTGTCAGTCAACTGTTTTAAAGGTAGGGCTGCTGATACCTTTGAAAGATCAGCAGCTATTGTGCTATGTTTTTGTACAGTCTGGTCAGGAACTGTTCTTGATAATACCTTTTAATATTTTACTCAGAAACATTATTTTATGTTTTATTTCTGCACTTGGAGGAATGTTATCCTGAGTTTTCCATTATTGTACCAAATCATGTTCTCATACATACATTGCAACGTTAGCCACATACAGGTTTAATTTCTCTACCTGTTCTTCTAGCCCTATATATTTGACATATCTTGCACTTTATTTTACCTGAGATAAAGTTCCAATTCCTAAAAGCTGAACACTTACATCCTTAAAAGGTCAATTTGGATGCCAAGATTCTAGTGCAATTATTGTTACATCTGCTCCTATGTTCACCAAACCCTCAGTTACAATGTGATTTATCTGTATTTTTAACTTTAGTCTTTGATCAGTTACAGAAGTTTTTCAAAATATTTGCTTTATGGTTTCTCCAAAAATTTTTGTTTTTATCTTGTAAAGCTGTTCTATCATCCACAGGAGTATGATTTTTTACAATACCATTATGTCCTTTAATTGCTTTGTGGGAGAGTTTCCTTCATGGTGATAGGGAATGATTGAATCATACTGGACATGTTCCAAGGCATTTCCTGATGACAAAAGGTTACCTTATCCATTCTTTGTTGATCTGTATTCATTGGTCCAATGTTGACCTTTCCTACACCTTCTGCATACTCCAAAAGACAGGGGCCTTCTATTCAATGAATTTCATTGTTCAGTGGTCCTAGCCTCATCTTTCCACCAGGCCTACATTTGTAATTGAGGACCAGCTTCCAATACTGCTGTAATCTTCCCAGCCTTATGGGATAAATTCATAACTATCCCAGATAAAGAAGTTTCTTATCAAATTCCTTTCACTACTGAAGCATTCCTTTTATTATTCTGAAGCAGATCATGGGAGTTGACTTCTCATGATCTGTGTTAGATATCAACCAACTTTTTGAGGAATAAAACAAGAATTACCAAACCAATAATGATTATAATTAACATTACATAAATCCCAGCCAACTTAATTATCCCCCGACTTAATTGCCTCATTTTTAAATTATCCATTGTGGAATCATATGGAGACATAACTCCTTTCATAACAATATTGTTTTCCATTTTTAAAAAAAGATTTATTTATTATGTATACAGTATTCAGAAGAGGGTATAAGATGTCATCATAGATGGTTGTAAGCTATCATATGGTTGCTGGGAATTGAACTCAGGTCCTCTGGAAGAACAGTCAGTGCTCTTAACCTCTGAGCCATCTCTCCAGCCCCTTGTTTTCCATTTTTTTAAACATGGAAAACTCTCTTTTAAACTAATTTCCACCCTTTAATAATTCTGAATCTGCTGACAATGACAGTGACAAGTAAGGCTGGCTGTTGTTGAGTAGCACATCTGGGCAGAGAACACAGGTGATGCACAGCCTGGCTGAGGACAGTTGCCACTGATCATGCGTACTTGTGAGCTGAGAATATGAGGCTGTTGCCTGAGCAGATGTTGATGTAGCTACCCTATTGTGGCAGCAGCCTGAGGAGAGGGTCCAGGGGAAGCCCACAACCCACAGAGAAAAGGGGTCAATGAGCCAGCTGTCTGGAAGACGGGCACAGGGGAACATGAAAAGCAGCACATGTGATGGGTGGGAAGTGAGAGCACAGAGCTTCCTGAAGGCAGAGCTGTCGGTGGTGAGGGGCTAACTCTGGCAGAGGTTGAAGCCCAGGCACCTTTGGAATTTGGGGTTTTTGGAAACTGTGGTAGAGAGATTCTAACAGGAAAATTCCAGACTTGCTCAAAGGGCTTGGGGAAGAAAAGGAAAAGCAAAGCCATTGGAAAACAGATATCTCATGAATTTGTGCCCTTAAAGTTATATGCCAGATGAAAAGTTAATCTAATTAATTAATCTGTATCAATACAAAATTGAGAGTCAAATAGTGGAGGAGTAAGAACCTGAAAGATCAGAGAACCAGTCACTTCCTACCTCTACTGTTGTTCCCCCATCCAAAAGGGTTGAGATTCTCTCTCCACCCCACCTCACTACTTTCTGTCTCCTCTCTGTCTACAGTCCTCCAAACCTCTATGGTTAATTTAAATCAGCTAGTGGTTAGCTCCAACCTCTGACTCCAAGCAAGGCTTATTTGTCAGAACCCAATCAAAATATCACACTCAACTTTAGGAAGTGGACCTATTTGAAAGTATTAGTAGGTATGGTCTTCTTGGAGGAAGTAGGAAGTGTGTCACTGGGAGTAGGCTTTGGGCTTTCAGAACCCAAGCCAGGTCCTGAGTATCTCTCACCTCTTCAATCTCTGGATGTAGAACTCTCATCTACCATGTGTGCCTATGTGCCATCATGCTCCAGCCATGAAGATAACCAATTAAACCTCAGAAACAGAAAGGAAGTCCCAATTAAATGCTTTCTTTTATAAGAATTGCCATTGTTAGAATTTTGTGTGTATCTGGCATGGTATGGAATATGAATTACCCAGTTATCTGGCAGCAATTCTATGAATGCAGAGGTCTCATGGGGGGAAGGAAGTGGTGGAAAGCAGCAGCACGTAGCAGGAGACACTTGGAAGCTGTTTCTACATAAAAGGACTTTATTATAGATTAACAGAGGAATAGAAGAGGGAGTGGAAAGAGAGGGATAGACAGGGAGAGAGAGAGAGAGAGAGAGAGAGAGAGAGAGAGAGATGAGGAGCACTCCTGAGAAGAAGAATAAAGGAAGAGAGAGATTCAGAGGCAGGAATTCTTTTTTAAATGGAGCTTGATGTTAGAACTCAGAGGAGGGGGTGCCTTTAGAGACTAAAAGTCATGGTCATAGTGTTTCTTCACAGCAATAGAACATACACTGAGACTTGCGAAGCCTAGGAAAATCTACTCAGTTTTACTTCTCAATTTTTAGTTCAACATATCTATATGGTAGGTGTCTCATATATGCGTACAAAATAAAATAAGACAGGTAAATGAGAAAATAAAATTGACAACCTTTCCCCCTTCCCCCCTCCCCCCACTCTCCCTCACAGGGTTTTGTGCAGTACACTAAGGTTGTGTAGAATGTCAGGTCTGATGTTGCACAAATTCTAACTCGTCTTTTTTTTTTAATTTTTTTTTTATTTTTTTTAACACTTTTATTTTATTTATTTGCCTAGAACTGGAACTACAGACAGTTGTCAGCTGCCATATGGGTGCTGGGAATTGAACCCGGGACCTCTGGAAGAGAAGACGGTGCTCTTAACCGCTGAGCCATCTCTCCAGCCCCCAACTCATCTTATAATAAAAACCGGGAGCCAGATATTGGGGTAAATGCTGGAAGATCAGATCAGAAAGACAAAGGAACAAGCCACAGCTACTTCTCATCTTGACAGCTCCTTAACCAAAAGGAGGAGATCCTGTCTCCATGAATTCTCAGACTGAATGCCTGGAGCCCTCAGTCAAAAGTGAAGGGAAGGAAAGCAAGGGTGAACTCCTGTTTCCTCCCACCTTATATTCCTTTCTCTGCCCAGCCATTATCACTTCCAGTCTCAGCCCTCCTAGTGCTGGGATTAAAGGTGTGTGTGCTTCCCAAGTACCAAGAGCAAAGTCATGGGATTCCAAGTGTTGGAATTAAAGGTGTATATCACCACTGTCTAGCTCTGTTTCTCTTTTGGACTGGATTAATCTTGTGTAGTCTAGGATGGCCTTGAACTCACAGAGATCCAGATGGATTCTCTGCCTCCTGAGTGCCAAGATAAAAGGTGCCTGACCTCTATGACTAATTCTGTGGCTGGTTCTGCCTTCTGATTTTCAGGCAAGCTTTATTTCTTAGAGGATACACAAATATCACCATATCCAGAACCAGCTCTCTATCTGTCAAATGGCCACCATGGCCTTGGATGAATAAAGGACTTCCATTTCTGCTTTTTGAATGTGACAGATCCCTCTATTGCCAGTGGGGAAGGGAGTCTGGTTGCATGCAGCATCTATTCTTAGACAGGCATGGCTGTGCCAAGCTGATGACAGACAAGCCTGATGAACACATGACAGAATGTTTAAGACAGAGCAGCTTGAGCCCAGATGGAAAAGAGAGAGCATGGAATTATGGAGCTTGAGAGGCAAATTCAAAATGTCTCCAGATGAGCCAGGAGCTCGGATTTCCGACAGCCTCTGGAGTCACTTGTTGACTTTGAAACATTTTTCTTTGACAAATGCAAAGTTATTCAAAGATTTCAAGAAGGAAAGGGTCAGATTTCCAGGGTGAAGGGGTTGCTCTGATGCAATAGAGAGAGTGGATAGGATTGGAGGGCACTAGAGAGATGGGGGGGGGGCTCCTTAGGAGTTTAATAGCAGCCTTGCAGGCAAGAGGTGGTGTTGCTTCGGACCAGAGCTGGAGAGAAGGCTGGGAAAGATATTTTGTAAGTAGGGCAAAGCTCCTTGGTCATGTAGTTTTGAAAAGCAACTTTTTCTTATTAATTGGTTGAATAACATGCAGTTGTTTTCTGCAGCAAAAATAAGCAAACGTAGGCAATTTAATATGATTCAAGTTAATAATCTCTGTATGTCTTTATAGCATTTATATTCCTCAAGGACAAAGTTATTAAGAAACTAACTGTGAAATTTCTTAATGGCCACAATGGTGTTTGCAGAACATGAAATGTGGAGTTCTAAAGCAGGGTGGCTTTAAATATGGTTTGTGTAGGATTTTCTTGCCCTATCATTGCCTCTACTACTGACTCCTCAGTAAGATGCTTCATTGCAGCCCCTCATGCACAAAGATGCTACCAGCATCCTCTGGGCAGCATGTATCCTTGTTCTCAGTTGAGGGAAAGGGATAATTGTACAGTCAAAGAAAACCCTAACTCTAACCCTAACCCTAACCCTAACCCTAACCCAACTTCTCTCTGTTTGGACCAAATTGGTTCCCAGGAGCTTAGAGTTTGGAAACTAAAAGATGCTAAGTCTATCCAAGCACCAGTCCTACCATGCCTTGTGTATACACATGTGTGGAACATTGATTGAAACAGCCAACTGTCCAGTACTTAGGGGCCAAATCACTTTTCCCAAAGTTCTTTCTGATTGAGGAAAGACCTCCAGAGTGGACTCTTGAAGCTACATGTAGAAATGAAGGTGTCTGTTGGGAAAGAGAAAGAACACACTACAGAGTCCATTCTGGACCTCAGCAGGGGTCAGTCAGGGTGGCTGATGAAAGAACAAGTGTGAAGGATTTCTCACAGGTCTCACAAGACTCATCTTTAGTATTACTGGAGCAGGACATCTGCTCTTGGGTCCTGGACTCTCACATTGGCACTGAGGGAGCAACAGGAAGGATTACAGCTTGAACTCATTTTCTGAAATTTCCTTTGGCATGAAATAAAGAAAAAGAGAGTCATCTTTTCAAGTTGGGATAATAATCCATCTCTTATAATTACATTAAGATGATTCTTCAATGCTGTCTTCTGAACATGTCTTTGAAATATGTTACAGATATGGGATTAGGGAAGGCTGAGCACTGTCTGCAAAGAGCTTGTAAAAAACGTTTCTGTTTTTATAAGTGCAGAAAGGAAATATGCTAGACATTAGCTTTATGTTGCAACACAGCTCTTCTACACTGGTCTTGCAGAGAACTCCCATTTATCATGGACCACAATGTGAAGTTCCAGGATGATTGGAGAAACTACAGTTGAGCACAATAGCTGTACCTTAGATGAATGAGAATCTCCCTGGAAAGTGATGTTGTCTAGGATTCAATCTTGGTATCTCTAATATGGTCATACCTCTAGATTTCGCTGGGATAGATGGCTCCTGTATTTTATTTAGTTTAGCTTTTATCTCAGACAAAAAGCAGGCTAGCCTTTGAGATAAATTACCTGGTCACATGATGCAAAGCTTTCTGGAAGATGGAACCAACTCTAAGTTGTCACTAAAGTTTCTAATATTTACTGTGTTGGTCCTGTCTCTACTGTTTCATGCTTGTTATCTGTTCCAAGGCAGATGCTTAGTCCTCAGGAATTAGAATGTCCAAATTGGGCTGTAGAGATGGCTCAGTGGTTAGGAGCACAAATTCTTCTACCAGAGGACCCTGGTTCAATTTCCAGCACCCACATGGCAGCTCACAACTGTCTGTAACTCCAAGATCCGACCCCCTCATACAGACATACATGTCCTCAAAACACCAATGTACATAAAATAAGAATAAATAATTTTTTTAAAAAAATAGAAAGCTCAAACCAACATTATTTGTATAGTGTCCATTTATTGAGGATGACCTTTGAGCAGGCAGACCTTAGGATTGGGTGATTAAGAGCTTATCAAGGACTGTTTCCCTCCAGCTATTAAGAATACATCTTCCCAGCCAGGTCAGTGGTGATGTATGCCATTAATCTCAGCCCCCTGAAGTCAGAGGAAAAGTGAGTCTCTGTGAGTCTAAGGCCAGCCTGGTCTACAGATGAGTTCCAGGACAGCCAGGGCTAGGAAGAGAAAGCCTATCTCAAAAACCAACAAAGGAACAAATGCTTCCTTGTGAGCATCCAGCAGGGAAAAAGGAGGCTGATTTCCAGTGATTCCCCTCTGACACCAAGTAAGTGGTTTTCTCCAGTGAATGCTCAATAAGCTTTTCCTCTTGTCTCACCAGCTCACAGTAGGCGTGTCCTTCCCAAGTCAATCATTGGCAGGAAGGATTACTCTAGTGTATTTGGTTGGGGTAGAATGACTTTTTGAGACAACCGTGGTGCCCACTCCCAGCTATGACAATGCTCAGAGTTGAGTGACTGAAGTTTCTGGCAGTGTTAATGGATGGGGTCCTGGGCAGTGTTAATGGGTGGGGTCCTGGGCAGGTTAATGGGTGGAGTCTTGGGCAGGTTAATGGGTGGGGTCCTGGGCAGGTTAATGGGTGGAATTTTGGTTTTGGACATAGAAGGACCTGGATTTAACACTTTATTTTATCCCTTGCTAAGGAACATGAAAACTTTTCTTATACTCTGTAAGTTCTGATATTTTTCTATTTACGGTGGGGATCAATAATAATATCTGCTATAATAGACTTCTTTGAGAATAACTTTAAATCTTTAAACTATGTGAGAGCAGACAGCTCCATGTCTGGTTCATAGAGTACTTCTAAAGAAAAGCTATTTTATCGTGAAAGGGCCAACTCAACTCCCACCCTAAGCCCAGCTCAATAATACAAATTCCCAGAACAGTGTTTAAGTAAACACTTAAAATTTTGCATTTTATTTAGCTGGAACTTTATTGAGAAAAAGGGCAAGATCCATTTCTTCTTCTGATTATTCATGTCTTATGTACATTTTAGGTAGAGGCAGAATATAAGACAAGAAACCAGAGCTCAAAAGTTGTAGTTTAGTGCTGATGAGATGGCTCAGCAGGCAAAGTCACTTCTGATAACCCAAATTGATCCCCAGGACTTGGTAGAGAGGGAAAACTGACTTTTCCAAGTTATCCTCTGATCTCTGCATACAGATGGTAGCCCTTACACATCACCCTTCCCCATGGTAATAAAATATTTTTAAAGAGTATAGTTTTGAAGATTTATTTGTATTATTTTTAATTACATGTATGTATGTGCATATGCATGCATGCAGATGCCCACAGAGGCCACAAGAGGGCTCCATTCCTCTGGAGGTTACAGGTGGTTTGTAAGTTGCTAATGTAAGTACTGGGAATCTGACTCCAGATCTCTGCAAGAGCGGTAAACACTCTCCATCCCTAAGGTATAATTTTAGAGAATCAGAAAGACACGGAAGAGAGTAATTGATTATTTTTGGTTCTTATTCTCCAGGATCTGGATGTCAAACAACTTAGCAGTTGGTAAGAGACCAATAGTTACTCAGGGCTAGTGACATCACAGATCTTAGAAGAGAACCTATAACCACTTCTTTACTAAACCAGCACAACCCCTAACTACATTCTAAATATTTGTCCTTATACCCCCAGAGAAGTGTAGTCCTCATCTCCCCCACCCCCAAGAAACTTCTCTTTGCAACAGATGGAGACTTCTACAGAAACCACAACCAATCAAAACGAAGACTTATGGAGCCTAGTCCCTTCAGCAAATCCTACCGGTGTGCGCCACCAAAACTGGCTGGAGCCCAGTCCCAACAGATAAATCTACAAGACAATTCTTGCACCTATGGCTCAGGAACAGTGTAAAAGTTGGGGTGGGGTGCTGGTGGAAAGATTGTAAGATGCAGCAGATCATGGCGTTTGCTGTGAGACTGTGACTCATAGGAATGCAGGAATTTCAGAAGCTACAACCATAAAGTCTCACGAACAAGGCTGCCCAAACCTGAGCTGGGCAAACACAACCACTGGACATGTTAAAGCAGATGAGCGAAGCCTAGGAAGCCTCAGCTCTACACAAAGAACTACAGACAACAAAAGAAATAGTTTTCTCCAGAGGGGAGCAAACCAATCGGTTACATGATGTCAACATACATACAAGTAACATTATACAGACTGATCAGGTTATATTTAGGAATATAATGT
Source organism: Sigmodon hispidus (assembly GCA_004025045.1). Classification (NCBI taxonomy): domain Eukaryota; kingdom Metazoa; phylum Chordata; class Mammalia; order Rodentia; family Cricetidae; genus Sigmodon; species Sigmodon hispidus. Next base: position 78,120 of record PVIH01005267.1, read on the forward strand.
GTGTTTTTTCATGCATTTATTTTAACAGCAATTAATAAAAAAAGAGGCATGGATTTGAAAGAAAGTAAGGAGTAGTATATGGGGACATTTGGAGGTTAGGAAGGGAAGGGGGAAATAACATAATTATACTATAACCACAAAAATAAAAATATAAACAAAGAAGAGAGAGAAGTGAGAGAGAGAGAGAGAGAGAGAGAGAGAGAGAGAGAGAGAGAGAGAGAGAACAGTGAGAACAGTGGTTTCTTTCTGCTTCAGAGAGGGAAAGAGCTAGCTAGAGTGAGCTAGGAGAGGAATGTTCTCTCCTTCATGCCTGGACCATGTGCTGCTAGGTTAGATGGCAATGTGCAATTCTTTGCTTCCATTTGACTTTTATTCTTGGCAGCCTTAAGGAAAAGTGTGCTTGAATGTGCCAATCTGTGTCAGAGAGACAACTCTGTTGGGACTGTGGCACCCCAAGTAGTCAGCATGCTGCAGAAGCAGTGTTTTCTGGAAGAGTCTCAGAGACAGCTGCCAGCTGTAATGGCCAGCCTCCCTTTGTTCTGGGACAGACTTCTGCCAGTCTTGAGGCCACATTTTATTAAGTGACCAAGGAGACCTCCTGTCTGTTGATTTGCACTATCCTTCTCTGCAGAATGCTCATGGCTGGAAATTTCAGTATCTGTCTGGAGATGGGCAGGAGGAGAGCAGAGTTCCTGGCTCAGGGTCAGCGCAAGACTCCAGCTCAAGGAGACTGAGGAAGCACCTTAAGCTGGAGAAAAGAGGACCAGTTCATCCCAAGCAGCAGCTGAGCAGCTTTCTAAGAACATTAACGGATATCAGGTTTTACTGCAGTGATTCTCAACCCTCCTAATGCTTCTTTAATACAGCTCTTCATGTGGTGGTGACCCCCCCCAACCATAAAATTATTTTGTTCCTACTTTATAACTGTAATTTTGCTACTTTGATGAATTGTAACGTAAACATTTGTTGCAGGATATGTGATGCAGGACCCCTGTGAAAGAGTTTCTTGGGCCCTCCAAGGGGTCATAACCCATAGGTTGAGAACCAAAGGCCTAATGTTTCTATTGTCAGTAGAAACTGCATGAATTTTCATTCCTCTGCCTCAGTGCTGCCCCTGGGTACTGTGGGGGTGATTCCAAGAATCAAGAGGAGCTGGGGATGAGGATGGTTTAAAAATAGGCAGACTGCAAATTTATCACCTCGATGCTAAGAAGTTCCACTTTCCTGTCTTGATTGATGTAGAAGAAAGTCAAAGAAAGCTATGCTCAATAAATAAGTGATAGTGGTGTAGCTGTCACAGTTCTTCACAAGTTTTCACTTGACTAAAGAATTCCAAGCTGAGATGTAACTCAGGGGCAGAGTGCTTGTCCGGAGCTGAGAAATAAAATAAAAAGTAAACTGCTGCTATAGAATGTTCTTAGGAGACACACATCTCCTCTGAGAAGGGTGAGCACTAAGGCTCTTTTGGAGGTCTTTCTACTTAGGCTTAAAAGTATTTGGGTTTTCTATTCAGAAGTCAAATAAACAGAGAACCTTAGAGGCTTCCTATCTATAAACTGCACCTTTGTTTTTGTTCATACCAAACTATGTTGTACCACAGAGAGGAACATGGTGTCAGAGACACCGTGGGAAATCTTTGTGTCATCTGAAAATCTATTTTTGAAGAACAAAATCTTCAGCTCCTTCCATGGTAGCATTTTGTGGTTTATTTTTCTTTAAGATTTATTTATTATGTATACAGTATACAGAAGAGGGCACCAGATGTCATTATAGATGGTTGTGAGCCACCATGTGGTTTCTGGGAATTGAACTCAGGACCTCTGGAAGAACAGTCAATGCTCTTAACCTCTGAGCCATCTCTTCAGCCCTGCATTCTGTGGTTTATAAAGGTCAAGAACAAAAATATCCACTGTGACAGCATGTACACTGGCTGCTGGGTACCAAGTATCCTGTATGTGACATATAGTCTTTACAGAAAAGTGTTATTATTATTATTATTTTGTGACAGGGTTTCCGTATCCGTAGCTGGCCTGGAACTCAACACAGACACCAGGTCTCCTTCCAACTCACAGAGATCCAGGGATTAAAGCCTTGTCTCACCACACCCTGCACTGTTTAGGTATTAAGTGAAGCAATCCAGGTGTAGAAAGGTGAAAACCTTGCCTAAGTTCCTGCCTGAAGCAGCAAGCCCCAGACTTGTTCTCACATCTCAGTTCCAGCTAGTTTCTTCCGCTCTCTGCATTCTGTTTCAGAGCGATTTGGACCCATCCACATTTTGATAGTTTACAGACACCTGGGATCTAGTACCAAAGCTGGCTACATAATCAGCTTCCTCTAAAATTCTTCCATCGATAGGCTGGGCACTTAAATACTTAAAGTGTTTAAAGCTGAGCTCCGGAGGTACAGGTGGGAAGCACTACTCTTACCAAGCCCATCTGAGGTGTTTTTGTGGCCGTACATCTGGATTGGCACCCATGGGAAATGTCAAGAGTGGGGCACAGGAGTTCCGTGGATCAGAGGTGTGAACAAATACAAGCAGGGGCCAGGCTTCTTTCCTCAGGCAAACACCAGCCCTGGGAAGGAAATGCTAGCTAGGAGAGGTGGAGGTGAGGAAGTATCTCTGGCGTCAGTACTGTTTCCTCGTAGTTACTGAATTCCTGGGGGCAGATGGACTGGAGAAAACAGGGAGTTTGGAGCAAGCTGGACAAGGAAGAAACCTCCAACCCATCTTCTTCAAGGTAGATTACTATTCTGTCCAAACCTAGGCTAATATTCTGTAATTTGGGGATAATAATGCTTCCTCTAATGGTCACTATGAGGATTAAGGCTGTAATAAATTATCATGGATGGCTTACTCTGTTCTTTATCATTCTCAGTTCTTCAAGGCTGGGCCAAGTTCTATAATCTCAGATTTTAGGTCCTTGAAATATGCCTTTCTGATGGCTCTCTGGAGTCTTCAGGCTCACTCAGGGAATCAGGATGAAGGACTGGAGATCCAGATCAACAGAAACCCAGCCAAAGTAGCAGAAAATTTCCCGTGGAACTCGGCTGGACCAAGAGAGGAGATGTGGAGTGGGGGGAGCCTGGGGGTTCTAAGTGGATGGTGGACAAGTGAGACTATGGCAGGAGACACAGGTTAACTTGGGTCACAAGCAATGCCCCTCCCCCCACCTTTTCTCTCCTCACCTTTTTTTTTGTTTTGCTTATTGAGTCTGTTCTTTCTCTACAGTGCAGTCTTCTTAGCTTGGTGGGAATCCAAGATACCAGTTGTCTCCTGGTTTCACAGCTGTGACTTTTTCCACCTCCAGAAAAAGACTAAAGCTAACCCTTTTCTCAGTAGTGTAAAAAAATAAGTAGGGCTGGAGAGATGGCTCAGCGGTTAAGAGCACCGTCTGCTCTTCCAGAGGACCCGGGTTCAATTCCCAGCACCCACATGGCAGCTAACAACTGTCTGTAGTTCCAGTTCCAGACAAACACCAAGGCAAATAATAAATAAATAAATAAAGTTTAAAAAAAATAAATAAAAAATAAAAAAAAATAAGCAAAATGAATGAAGAAAAGAAGAAAGGAGGAAAAGATAGGAAGGGTGTAGTAAGACGTTTCTGGCCTGTCTGGCCTGTGGTCCAGACCCCCAGACCTGCAGTCCCACTGAAGCACACAGATATTAATATTAACTTCATGCTGATTGACCTATGGCTCAGACAAGAAGGGAAAGAAAAAAGATTGTTAAGACAATCAATTTAAAGGAGTTTTAATCCCAGATCCAACCAACTATGTGGGAACTGTAAGGTGGTGTATCATTTAGTTTTCTATTGCTGTGATTATCAGCTTGACCAAGGCAACTTATAGTTTACATTTAGAGGGATAAGAGTCCAGCACCATCAAAGCAGCAGACAGGAATGATGACTAGACCTGGTAGCTAAGCTCCCAGGGCTCTTATCTTAATACATGAGCAGGAAATTGAGAGAGTTCCTTGAAAACAGCCCAAGGCTTATGAATTCTCAAGGCCTCCAGGTGAGACACTTTCTCCAGCAAAGTCTATAACAAGAAGAGAGGCTACCAACCAGAAACCAAATATTTAAATGTCTGAGACTTATTGGGGACTACCACAGGTGGCTTATCAGAACTAGGTAAAACTCACTCAGAAGGCTTGGGAGGGGGATTCTAACGAAAGAAAATCTGTTTCTAGAAGAAAGGCGTGCTAGGCAGGTAAGGCAACCATGTCTTCTACTGAATGTAAATCCACCAACAGTGTGTGCTGCATTGATCACACTCAAACTAGTTTCTCAAACCAGGAAAGGGCCGTTCTCAATAGTGGAATATCCCACTCAAATATAAGCTACACTCCAGCTCCATATACATTCCTGAGGAAGTTTTGGAGCTTATCTGTTGTTTCCAAGACATGAATACATACCCTTAGTTATTGCTGATGCCCTGTGAGCTATAGGGGCTTTTCTTGACTTGTCTGAATGTACCTAGGAAAGAAGACTGACTCAGGCTGGGCAAACTTACTCTCTGGTCAATGGCCTGGGAGTTTAGACTCTTGTTTATCAATTCAGCTTATACTTATGTCTTACTTTGATTTCTACTGCTGTGATAAAGCACTAAAGCCAAAGCAGTTTGGAGAATTAAGGGTTTATTTGACCATAACAGGTTACAGTCTATCATTGAGGGAAATCAGGGCAGGAACTCAAAACCTGGGGGCAGGAACTGAAGCAGAGGTCATGGAGGAATGCTGCTTATTGGCTTGCTCCTCATGGATGGTACAGCATGCTTTTTTATATAACTCAGGACTAGAGTCCCAGCGGTGGCAGTGGCCACAGGGGGCTGCACTCTCACATTGATCATTGTCTACCAATCTGATGGAGGAGGCATTTTCTCCATTTAGGTTCCTTTTTCCAAGAGGACCCTTGCTTTTGTTAGCAAGTTGACAACAAAACAAAGCAAAACAACAACAACAAAATTCCTCCCAACCAAAACAAAAAAATAAAAAACAACAACATATTTAACCAAGTAAAAGACACTGTCTTGGGACTAGGAACACAGTTTCTGCACTTAAGTGCCTGTTACTTACATGTGAAGGCAAGTCATAAGCCCATGTTAAATGTCATGAAGACTGTAAGGTGGTCTAAGAAGACATGGTGATTTATGCGCCTGACTCTGGAAGACAAGGTGGGTGATCACATTACAAAGTTAGGGGCCACAGGACTGAATTAAACTATGAAACCTTAGGTATTCTTGAGATATGCTTCTCCTTCCCACCCTGATATTGGGTTAAACATGGCATAAGAGGAAATTTCCCTTCAGAAAGGGTGTACAGATGAATGAGGCACACAGCTCCTATCAGTAGAAAGCAATGCCTCGGTTCCTGAATTTCGTCTATTAGATCTAGGCTTAGGATAAGCAGCCAGGATGCCCATTATGAGTAGACACAGGCTTGCACTGACTTGTGGGAGTAGATTGTGTACAACTCTGCTTTCACTGTCACAATGCTACAAGCCTGGAGGGGCCATGCTGGGAGTATTTATACTATGGGACTCAAGAGTGCTGTAAAAGTGATGCTCATGCTTACATTTCTACCTTGTAGAACAGTGGTCCTCAATCTTCCTGATGCTGTGGAACTTCAATACAGTTCCTCATGCTGTGGTGACCCCCCCAACCATAAAATTATTTTCATTGCCACTTCACAGCTATAATTTTGCTACTGTTATAAATCTTAATGCAATTATCTATTTTTTGATGGTCTTAGGTGACCTCTATACAAAGGTTATTGCCCCCCCAAGGGGTCTCACTGGTTGAGAACCAGGGGTGCAGAACCAAGTCTACTATAATAGGTGTGGTAAGCAACTTGAGTTATTCTCTGCAGATTAGTAGGTGCTAACAACATATGCTGTATGTTGTGTCTGAGGTATTATATGAAGCTCTTTATATATAATTGTACAACTCTTTAAAGTACAACTATTAGCCCTTGATCTTATATCAAATCACAGAAGAACAGAGTGGTCAAGTATGCTTGCCAGAGCCACACAGCTAGTGAGTAAGGTCAAGAGGAATGGGTGAGTGAATAACTGCTGACGTAAAATCAAGGGAATGTACTCAACTCTGAGGCTCCTTTCTTCAGATCAACACGCTTAGCAGATTTTAGGCTGACAATGAAGGACCAATAAACTGGTTGGATTCCACTGCCTGCTCAGGGGATACATAGTAACAGTGAAGAGTCTAAGGAGTATGTGGCTCCTTTTTTTTGCTGTGTGTGGTTCCAGTTGAGGCTGAGTTTGCCTAAGCCAGCAGCCCCGGTATAAAGCACCTGCTGGCATCCTTTTCTGATATTTGAGCCTTGAATTTATCAGCGTTCTGAGGGTCTGTATCTCCTCTCACTCCTGGCATGTGGCCATGAGGAAAATGCCTCAAAGGCCACAAGGAATTGCTCCTATTTGGATTATTTGGATGCAGCGGCTGCTGTCAGAGGTGTTGCAGGGTCTGGTCCAGCAAATGTTTGAATGTAGTTAGACTTGGAAGCTGAGTAAACCTAAAAAATGTTGTAGTTGGGAACCCCTGGAAATGGAGATTGCCAAGGGACTGGTAGCAAGGGGGCCCAGAGGGGCTATTGCCAAGTAGAAGTCTAGCATAGGAAGCTCTTGCTTCTTACTCAGCTTTGTTGATTGCTCAGTTTAGACAGATGACTATACATTCCTAACATTGTGAAGGCAACCTATAGATGGAGGCTTTTCTGTCCCATCTGGTCTCAAAGCTACTCAGCCCAAATAAACATCAGAGGTTTATATTGATTATAAATGCTCAGTCAGTAGTTCAGGCTTACTACTAACTAACTCTTACACTTAAATTAGCTCATAATTCTTATTTATGTTTAGCCATGTGGCTGAGTACCTTTTCTCAGCACAGCACTCTTATCTTGCTTCTACTATATCTGCCTGGCAACTCCTGACTTCACCTGTCCTCTTCCCAGAATTTTCCTAGTCTCCTTGACCTGCCTATACATCCTGCCTGGCTACTGGCCAATCAGCATTTTATTAAACCAGTTCAAGTGACAAATCTTTACCGTGTATAAGAACATTATCTCACAGCATTTCCAATCTAATCAAAAAGGAAAGTTTTAGCTTTAACATAGTAAAGCTACATACAATAAAATGGTTATTAAGTAATAATTACAATAACAACCCAAGACTGACAAGTCCCCATAGAACCAGGCTGCTACATGTGAAAACCAGCCCATATAGGGCTATGTGGGAGTGGGTGGACAGAACAGGTGTACCCCCAGCCAAGGCTCTAGGTTTAACAAGATTCTTTCTCAGATCTTGTTGGCTATATGGTTACAGGGCTAGAAGTTAACTCTCTAACCTTGAGTCCCCTCCCTGGAAAAGAGAGGCTCATGCTTACCTCGGGGAATGACTGTGAATGTACATTTTATAACATGATCATCCTTCAGAGCCATATAAGTTATCACTGCATTATCATTGCAGATCAATCCCCAGCACAGACTAAACTCTGGAAGCTGTTGGGCATGGTGGCTCAGGCACTCACTCAAAAGGCTGAGGGAGGATTGACATTAATTTGGGGCCACTTTGGGTTACAGAGTGAGACTGTCTCTAAAAGTAAAACAAATACAGTCTGGAAACTAATTTAGAAAGTTTAAGCATCCTAGCAGGTGATGCTCATGTTCGTTTCGGGGTAGACAGGCCTGAAGAGGTGCCCAGATCAGCAGGCTGTTCTTGCAGTCTTCAGTGATCATCCTACAAGGTAAATACCATCCTAATCTTACAGACAAGAGAACTGAAGCAAGACAGTGACTTTCTCCAGAGTGTGCAGAGTGTAAGTCAGCATTAGATTTGAATTCAGGCAGTCTGGCTCTAGACTAGATTTCTCTTAGTCACACACTTCCTTCCAATTATGCTGGTCATGGAAGAAATGAGAGAGTCATTTGTACCTCATTTACTTCAGTCATATTTAAAACACTTATTATCTAATGATATTCTAGAAATACCCAGTCTGATGCTCTTATTTTCCACAGGAGGTTCTGAACAGTTGTATAGTTTGTTGCGGTAACATGGTGGGATAGGTATGTAACCAAACATCACTGATGTCTCTCACTTATCTAGGCTGTCCTTTGCAATTGCTGCCAAGGCCTTCATCTGGAGAATGCATCTTCAGGCTTTGAAAAGGGCACTGGCTCTGGAGTGGGAATCTGGAGATAAAGGCACCTCTAAAGATGGAGCTTCCATCCCTTTACATCCCTGGTGTGGAACATGGATCTAGCTAATATTTATTCAACTGTCAGTAATGCAGCCCTTAGGAAAACACAGGGTCCAGCACTAAGAGCCGAGTACCCTATGTCTAACCTTTCTTCTTTGTCTCCTTTAAGTATAACATTCTGAGGGATGTCAACTGCTGAGTATAAGCTCAGGATTTGGACGCAGAAACATGGGGCCTGGAAGAGCAGCTGCGTCAGTGAAAGCAGTGTTTAGAAGTTTAAATGTTCTGGCCTGGGTTCAGAGAGGAGGTCTAAGTGATAGCTCCAGTCTAAATAATGGCTTTAGCTTTCTGAGTGATATTAACCAAGTCACTCACTGTCTCTAAGAATTAACTTTTAATTTGCCAAAGGGCCAGTAATTCCTGGAATTACAGGATAGCGGTCAGGATCAGATGGCATTCTTCTCATTTCCTTCTACATAACTAGCATGATTGGGAGTGTGCAGTGAAGGCAAGCACAGACAATAGAGGCTAGCCTGCCTGGGTTCAAGCTCAGAGCTGATGCTGTCTTACCAGCTGCATGACCCTAGGCAGTTCACTCTGTCTCATCTGTAAGAACTCTAAGACTCTAAGAACACATTCTGTGTGTGGCACGCAGCAAGCAAGAACACTGACAGTTATAGCACCCCGAGCTAGTAGCTAGTAGCTTAAGGGCCTTTTCTAAGTTAGGTTTCCAAAGCAGCCTTATTTACAAGTGTCTGTTATCATGCTTTCTGGCCCTCCTGATTGGAGGGGGAATTCTTTTTATTTATTATGAATAAAGTTATATTTTTTATCTATGTATACCCTTGTTCAAACTCCCCCCTCCCACCCTTTCCAGTCACTCTCTCTTCTCCACAACACTTTATCTCCTCCCCAGAAAGGACAGGAGGTCCCAAGGTCCCAATGTGGCTTAGTTCAGCATCCACTCCCAGCAGATCTGCTTTCCTCACTTCAACATCAAGACTGGGTCAGGTGTTCCTCTGGAGTGGAGTGGGCTCCAAGGTGCTGGTCTAAAGGGTTTCAGATCCCAAGTTGTTCAGAGGTTGTGGTTTGCAGCTTGGACATGCTTTGCTTTTGCTTGTTTAAAGTCCACTAATGAGTGAGTATATCCCCTGCTTATCTTTCTGGGTTTGTGAGACCTCGCTCAGGATAATATTCTCCAAATCCTCCATTTGCCTGCAAATTTTAGGATATCATTTTTTTTTCTAGATATTTCACCTGTATTCCTGATGTCTCCAGGACTTTTTTTTCTTTATTTATTTTGTATTTATCAAGAAAAACAGTAAAATGAATTTAAAATGCTGATAAGTTAACAATAACTATAAAGAAGATAAAAATCATAAGCATGACTTATCAAGGGTGATAATGCAAATAAGATTGCTACACATATATTTACTTTGTGTTCAGCTTTCCCTCTGAATTTTTTTGCCATCCCTGTATATCCTTATTCAAAGTCCCTTCCCTCTCCCACCACATCAGGTCATTTTTTTCTTCTCCACAACTCCCCATCCCCTCCCTGGGCAGGGAGCAGACAGTCCTATGGTCCCACTGGCCCAATAATGCTTAGATCAGTCTCCACTCCTGGTAAATCAAGTTTTGTCCCCCCTCCCTCAAGAGTGAGTCAGGTGTTCCTCTAGGTGGAGTGGGATCCAAAGGGTCAGTCCAGGGTGTTTCTGATCCCAGCTGTTCAGTGGTTGTGGATTGCAGCTTGGGCATATATGGCTTTTTTTCTTGTTTGTTTGTTTAGAGACTACTAATGAGTGAGTACATCCCCTGCTTATCTATCTGAGTTTGTGATACCTCGCTCAGGAGGATATTCTCCAAATCCATCCATTTGCCTGCGAATTTTAGGTTATCATTTTTTTCTCACTGCTGAGTAGTATTCCATTGTGTAGATGTACTACAGTTTGTTAACCCATTCTTCAGTTGAGAGACATCTAGGTTGTTTCCAGGTTCTTGCTATTACAAATAATGCTGCTATGAACATAGTTGAGCTAATACCTTTGGAGTGTGAATGTGCCTCTTTAGGGTATACACGCAGAAGTGGTATTGCTGGGTACTTGGGGAGATTGATTCTCAATTTTCTGAGAAACCGCCATATTGCATTCCAAAGTGGCTGAACAAGCTTACAATCCCACCAACAATGGAGGAGTGTTCCCCTTGTTCCACATCCTCTCCAACATAGGCTGTCATCTGTGCCTTTTATCTTAGCCAATCTAATAGGTATTAGGTGGTATCTCAAAGTTGTTTTGATTTGCATTTCTCTGATGGCTAAAGATGATGAGCACTTTTTCAGGTGCCTTTCAGCTATTTGTAGTTCCTCTGCTGAGAATTCCCTTTTTAGATCTGCACCTCATTTTTTGATTGGGTTATTCAAGGTTTTGGGCTCTAGATTCTTGAGCTCTTTATATATCTTAGAGATCAGTCCTCTATCACTTGTAGGGTTGGTGAAAATCTTTTCCCATTCTGTAGGCTGTCATTTTGTCCTATTGACAGTGTCCTTGGCTTTGCAGAAGCTTCCTAGCTTCAGGAGATTCCACTTATTGATTGTTGGTCTTAGTGCCTGTGCCACTGGTGTTATATTTAGGAAGTGGTCACCTGTGCCAATTCGTAGAAGTGTATTTCCTACTTTCTTTTCTATCAAGTTCAAAGTGGCTGGGTTTAAGTTGAGGTCTTTGATCCACTTGTATTTGAGTATTGTGCAGGGTGACAGGCTCGGATCTATTTGCATTTTTCTACACACTTCCGTCCAGCTGTGCCAACACCATTTGTTAAATATACTATCTTTTTTCCATTGAATGTTTTGGGCCTTTTTGTCAAAGAACAGGTGTTCATAGATTTTTGAGTTAATGTCTGGATCCTCAATTCTATTCCATTGGTCCACAAGTCTGTTTTTATGCCAGTACCCGGCTGTTTTTATTACTGTAGCTCTGTAGTATAGCTTGAAGTCAGGGATGGTGATACCTCCTGAGGTTCTTTTGTTGAGTAAAATTGTTTTGGCAATCCTGGCTTTCCTGTTATTCCAAATAAAATTGAGTATTGTTCTTTCAAGGTCCAAAAAATATTGGGTTGGGATTTTGATGGGCAGTGCATTCAATCTGTAGATTGCCTTTGGTAGAATTGCCATTTTTGCTATGTTGATCCTACCAATCCAGGAACATGGGGGAGCTTTCCATTTTCTGATATCCTCTTCAATTTCTTTCTTCAGTGATTTGAAATTTTTGTCAAATAGGTATGTTACTTCTTTGGTTACAGTTACTCCAAGGTATTTAATACTATTTGCAGCTAAAATGAAGGGTAATGTTTCCCTTATTTCTTTTTCAGCTCTTCTATCTTTAGTGTATAGAAGGGCTACTGATTTCTTTGAGTTAATCTTGTATCCTGCTATATTGCTGAAGGTGTTTATCAGATGTAGCAGTTCCTTGGAAGAATTTTGTGGGTCACTTATGTATACAATCATATCATCTGCAAATAGAGACAATTTCACTTCTTCTTTTCCAATTTGTATCCCCTTAATCTCGCTTCATTCCCTTATTGCTTTAGCTAAGACTTCGAGAACTATATTGAATAGCTAAGGGGAGAGAGGACATCCTTGTCTAGTTCCTGACTTTAGTGGGATTGCTTTGAGTTTTTCTCCATTAAGTTTGATACTGGCTGTCGGCTTCTTGTAAATCGTCTTTATTATGTTTAGTTATTCTCCCTGTATTCCTGATCTCTCCAGGGCTTTAATCATAAAGGAGTGTTGGATTTTGTCAAAGGCTTTTTCAGCGTCTAAGGATATGATCATGTGGTTTTGTTCCTTTAGTTTGTTTATATGATGGATAATATTTACAGTTTCTTGTATATTAAACCAGCCCTGCATTTCTGGGATGAAGCCTACTTGGTCATGGTGGATGATATCTTTTATACATTGTTGTATACGGTTTGCCAAAATTTTGTTGAGAATTTTTGCATCAATATTCATGAGGGAAATTGGTCTGTAATTCTCCTTCTTTGTTATGTCTTTGAGTGGCTTGGGTATTAGGGTGATTGTGGCCACATAAAAGGAATTTGGCAATATTCCTTCAGTTTCTACTGTGTGAAATAGTTTGAGGAGTAACAGTAGTAATTCTTCTTTGAATGTCTGGTAGAATTTGGCACTAAAACCATCTGGGCCAGGGCTTTTATTTTGGGGGAGGTTTTTAATGACAGCTTCAATTTTCTTAAGGGTTATAGGCCTGTTTAGGTAATTAATCTGATCTTCATTTAATGTTGGTAGATGGTACCTGTCCAGAAAGCTGTCCATTTCTTCCAGGTTTTCCATTTTTGTGGAATACAGATTTTCAAAATATGATCTGATAATTCTCTGTATTTCCTGGGGGTCTGTTGTTATGTCCCCCTTTTCATTTCTGATTTTGTTGATTTGAACACTCTCTCTCTGTTTTTTGATTAGTTTGGCTAAGGGCTTATCTGTCTTGTTAACTTTCTCAAAGAACCAACTCTTAGATTCATTGATTCTTTGTATTGTTCTTTTTGTTTCAATTGTATTGATTTCAGCTCTAAGTTTGATTATTTCCTGCTGTGTACTCCTTCTAGGTGAGTTTGCTGCTAATTGTTCTAAGGCTTTCAGCTGTGCTGTTAGGTCTCTAGTGTGGGATTTCTATAGGTTTTTCATATAGGCATCTAGTGCTATGAATTTTCCTCTTAAGACTGCTTTCATTGTGTCCCACAAGTTTGGATACATTGTGAATTCATTTTCATTAAATTATAGGAAGACTTTGATTTCTTTCTTAATTTCTTCCTTGACCTAGAGATGGTTCAGCTGAGTGATGTTTAGTTTCCATGAGTTGGTAGACTTTCTTTGGGTTTTGATGTTGTTGAACTCTAACTTTAGGCCCTGGTGGTCTGATATGTTACAAGGGATTATTTCCATTTTTTTGTATCTGTTGATATTTGCTTTATGACCAATTATGTGGTCAATTTTGGAGAAAGTTCCATGAGGAGCTGAGAAATATGTATATTCCTTTGCGTTTGGGTGGAAGCTTCTGTAGATATCTATTAAATCCATTTACATCATAACCTCTTTTAGACTCCTTATTTCTCTGTTGAGACTCTGTCTGGTTGATCTATCAAGGGTTGAAAGTGGGGTATTGAAGTCTCCCACTATTAGGGTGTAAGAATTGATGTGTGATTCGAGCTTTAGCAGTGTTTCTTTTACATAAGTAGGTGCCCTTATATTAGGGGCATAAATATTCAAGT